>CAJVPZ010002994.1:0-11586 GCA_910592135.1 Racocetra fulgida | reverse complement strand
CAAAATCCTCCTCCCAAGTTGACAAGCATCTCCACTCCCAAATGTGTATAAAAAACCTTCAGTAGTTAATAACAAGGCGTGATTTTCACCTGCAGCTATATCTGCAATTTTGAATCTAACAGAACCACATTTTATAAATGTTTTTTGTTCAAGTTCTTTATTCTTTGTGGAAAATCCTAGTATACCATCTTTATCCTTAGAATAAATAAATGTTCTTATTAGATAATTGATATTAACAATAATTAAAAAGATTGTTAAGCCAATATCTTTTTATACCTTAAATGTGCCACTTATATACAACTGACCATCTTCTGACAAAGCTAATGTTATGTTTCCGCTACATGCGACCTTTACAATATTTATATCATCATCAATGCCTTGAGCTTAGGAAGGTACATCCTCACTTCCTGCCTTTTTATCATCATCACTTTCTGTAATTCTACCTAAAGCACCTAATAATAACATTGAATAATTTCTTGATTAAACATCAATGCTTAAATAAATAAGTGGCGTCATCGCCAAGCAATTAAATTGTTTCAGATGGAGATAACTCGTACCATGATCATTACAACCCAAAGTTACAACCTAGAGGAAGAATGGATTAATTAGATAATTTAAAGCTCTAATTTAAAACAAAAGAAATATAATTATTTACTTTTCCATCCAGTGTCAAAGCAGCAGCATGAAGACTTCCAACACTTATATAAACGATTTTGAATTCATCTATATTTTCTACATGCTTAGGAAACTTCACTTCATCTACATTCTCTAAACCAAGTTGACCACAATCATTGCTACCTATAACAAACAATTTTGTAGATCTTGAATCATAACTAGGTAGCTCAGGTATATCCAAACCAATAGTACGTCTTCTTTTTGGTTCGACTAAAGTCTCTTTTTTGTAGAATTTATCGTTTTTCACAAATATTGTTTTGAGTTTACAGTAATAGATAATTTTTAATAGTTATTTATGTGATTCACAAAACTTTGGCAAATGTTTTAAACAATCTTTTTCAAATGAACTGCTATTTATATATATTTAATTAATTTATATTTAATAATTTAAAGTATAATATGTTTATTAATTGAAATTTACTACGTATTCTATTTTAAATATTGTATATATATTGAAATTTAATATTGTTACATTTTAAAATAATATTTGAACCGAATTTATTGTTCAATAAATTCAGAATCGAAATTTACTTTAAGACCTTATAAAAATTTAGCATCATGCTTAATTGGGACTGCATGACTTATACATAGAAGTACAAGAAATGATAACTGAAAAAAATAAATACGCGTTTTATTTTATTCGTGTACTAAGCCTCAAATGCTGTGCGATAATGGGTATGTCACATTTTAAAATAATATTTGAACAGAATTTATTGTTCAATAAATTCGGAATCGAAATTTACTTTCAGACCTTATAAAAATTTAGAATCATACTTAATTGGGGCTGCATGACTTATACATAGAAGGATAACTGAAAAAAAATAAACATGTTTTATTTTATTCGTGTGTCCAGTTATAAATAATATACTAATAATTATGAATGTACATTTCTTTCAGGTTTATGCGATCTTGTATTATTTAAATAATCAAAAAGGTTCTGAATTTTAATTTATTTGTACAATAAAGTTAAATTTGTAAACTCAATTAGTGCTTAATTAGGTTTGGGTAAGACACGTTCTAATACGCGTGATAAGCTTCAAAATGCTGCGCGATAATGCACATTTGCAAAAGTCTGTTGTAAAAAATTTTTTGAATCAAAAAAAGTTCATAATTAAATTTTGATATGGTATTATTTATTTATGCATATGAACTAAATTAAAAATTCGAAACTCTATATAGAACATCTGAACAAAGCGTTCTAATACGTGTGCTAAGCCTCAAAATGCTGCGAGGTTAATGCATTTGCGACAACCAAGTATTGAGATAATATCAATTTTTTTTAAAAAAAGAATTATTTAAGAAGAAAGATCAAATTTGGTAAAGAGCGTTCTAATACGCGTGCTGAGCCTCAAATGCTGCGCGATAATGCACATTTGCGAAAAATCAGGTCTCGAGCTGTAAAAATTTTTTGGATCAAAAAAGATTTCGGCTATTAAGAGAACTGTGCAAAAATTGAAAGTATTTAAATTATGATAAAAACATTACTGAGAATCTAATTTACAAAATGGATATCTTTTTCACTATTTTTATCCTCAAAGCTTTTATTTATATTTTTCATATTTTTGCACCTTTTGCTCTCAGAATTAAGCTTTTGCAATGAATTAAGATAATTTTGCTTATAACTGTCGTCAAGGCTAATTCTTTTAAGTTCTCTTTCTTGAACTAATATATGGAACTTCTTTATTCCGTGAAGTTTAGTTTCGTTATCTTCTTCGATTTCTTTTAATATTTCAGAAAGCTTCAGATAATATCCAATAGTTTCGGTTTTTTCAAGGTAAAGCCATTTTTTAGATTCCATAATAATATCGTCAAGAATTTTGCTTTCTATTTTTTGAACTTCATCGCTATCGATTAAAACAGAAACAACCTCTCTTTCCGAAGCTTTGAACTTGAACCTGAAATTTTGATCTTCTTTGAAATTAGACATAGTGGATGCTGAATCGTTGTGAATTTTAAAATCTTATCAAACGTCAAAAACTGCCCTGATAAGTTTCAATAATTTTACTCAATATATATCAATAGCATACACGCATACTGTAAGAATTATTAGCTCTATATATATCTCGTATTGCTATCAGGAAAGCAAGTTTTTATTTTCACTATATTATGCATAGTAAACTAGCCTATTTGATAAAGACGAAGGACCGCCCACAACAATCTGTAACCGTCTTGTTCATTTTGATATTTAAATAAAAGGTAATATAAATATCTGAATCACTTTGATATAATTTATCTTCAAAAAAGAATCATTTCAACTAATAAATCCGCATACCTAATCCTTCACAATTTCTTTCGAACTTTTAAAAAAAATTATTTATATATCGAGCTGCTTTTACAACAGTATTGTTTTTCTAAAGTTTATTAAATTTATTTATAAGAACAATTCCTGGCGCATCTAAATTTACAGTATATAATCATGTTTTTTATATTTGCTGCATTATACGAAAAAACAATTGTTTTAAATTAACGAAGAAAGCTCTCTTTAAAAGAAAATGATAAATTAACATTTTGATCGTGCTATTGTTTTAACTATTAAATAGTTACGTATTAATGAAGAAAACTCTCTTCAAAAGAAAATGGTAAATTAACATTTACATTTTGATCGTACTATTATTTTATGTAACTATTGAATAACTATTAAATAGTTACGTAATAACAACAGATAGTGATTTCATACTTTTTTAATTTTTATACTGTAATATCTGATGCAATCAACAAACTGAATACTATTAAATGAAAGCTAATGACCAGATTAAACACATGTCATAGTACTCACCATACATACAATTAAACATTTATTTATGTGGGTTAATCTAAACGTTGCACTCATGTGAAATGACTAATAGATTGTATTATTTTTGCACTTTTTGTTTTCATGCTCATCAATGACCTAAGTTAACTAACTTTCTATTTGCTCTATCACTGTAACGGGATTCTATATTTTAGTGACTTTTTCTTATTTAATGAAATTATTATTAATGTCATAGAATTAATTTTTTCTTTCCAAGAATATAGATAATATGTACTAAGTGCTGAGAAAAAGGACCAAATAAATCTTCAGAAAATCAATTTTTATATTATAAATCTTATAATAACCAATTTTTTTGCAATACTTTACACTTGTCAGCGATCCTTTGATAACAATATTTGTATTATAGACGAAGATGGTTCATGCTTTAATCATAATAGAAAATAATTTTGGATATGTGAATTTTAGAATTAGATACTTCAAATTCTTAATTTTGGCAGGAAATTGATTTTTTTTTAATTTCTAGCCACAAAAAAAGGAAAAATTTAAAAAATAGCTGTTATATGGTAAAGCTATCTCATAGCAAAGGATACCAAGAATATTACCAAGAATATTACACTCATTGGAACGATATCCTAAAGATGGATAGTAATTGTAATTTTACAAAATTATTAAGTTGTCAAATTATTTTATTTAAGGTTTAGTAGAAAATTATTTTTTTATTGTAAACCATTTAAAAACTAGGGAAATTAATGTTAATGATGTTTTTTTTGAATTCAAATACATAAGTCCCAATTGATGTACGTATACAACTCGTGATTTTTGAGAAATTAAATAAACTTCCCACCCCTGTTGTAGATCTACATTGAGCTTTCTTACTCTGGGATTTTTAATTACTAAATGTAAATGAAAGTGCGTGTTTATTTTCTTTTCAAAATAATTCCTTATCATTTTTTATGAGATATAGGACTTATTTCGGAAATGAATATAAATTATATCAGTGCAAATTTTTTTAAAAAAAATCGAAATTTTACCAGTAATGAAGTGTTCTAACAACTCCATTACTTTTTTTCTAAAGGAGATGGATTCGAAATTAAAGTTTTTAGGGTGGTTAAAAATAAAATAAAGATTGACTGCCAAAGAGTAAGGTGAGATAATTATATCACTAAGTGATCATTTAGTCATTATGCATCTAAGTTACGCTGCTACTAGGATGATATAATTGACAGAGAACTGAAAGCGCACCATGGCCACAGGGGATGTTATAGGAGCCAAGTAATAATTACTTGTGAACGTTCTTCTCTGTTATATCTGTTATCTGAAAAGCTGCGCCTGAGTCTGTGGTGAATAGGATGCATAGATAAAAGACTGTATTGGCTCCAAAGCATTTTCCTTGACGATAATGATGACAATACTTACAGTTATTATTTTTTTATAGGTTATCAAGAGGTGACGGTGGCATAGATATGTTCGGCAATCATAATCATTACTTATTATTGTTTCAATGCAAAGATCTTACTAGCAAAGTTGAAGTGGATTATATCCAAGATTTTGAAAGTGTTATATCAAGGTTCGATAAGCAAACAACTATCAGAATTTACGTTACGTCAGCAAAAGATGGTTATTCGAGCGGTGCTATAGGAAGAGCCAAATCATCAGAATCCTATTTATTATTGACGAATATACATGATCTGTGTCAGGACATTCCCAAATACTTGTCTAAAGTATTAAAGGATAATTCGGTCAGAGAAACGATTTATAGGATAGAAGAAAAGGTAGACGAGATAATTGAGATACTCAAATATTAGGAGAAGTTTATACATAAAATTAAAAATGATCGAATCAAAACTGAAAATAAGCAAATTAAGTTGGAAAAAAATCAAACTAGAATAGAGTGTAAACAAGAAAAAATCATTTTTTATAATTATATGTTACTATTAATTGTTATAGTTTCTGTATTAGTTAAATGTGATTTCTTCTTGTAATTATAAACATTATAAACTAAAAACGGCGCAACTGAGGCTCTACATATTAGGCTTCTAGATTTGAAAATAAAATTAATATCGTAGAATTATATTGCAATATTAATATATTAAAATAATTTATACACGTCACTCTGATTATACGTGTTTATCGACACCTCAAAAAAATAAAGAAATTGTCCGATATATCCAGATGTCGGTTAACCAGAAGCATTTTCATATTACTTGGACACTTGAAAAATTTGCTCGTTTCCTGAAATCTCTTCAGCTTCATTTTAAAAATCTTTTAATTCTTCAGAAACCATGTACATATGTATTAGTATAGTGATGACGATAAATAGTACAACAATTTGTTTACTACTTTTTTTATCTATGTAAGTAAAACAATTCAATATGAAGTTACGTTTTTTGATAATAAAATTACTTTATTAATATTATAGAAAGTGTGATAATAAAAAAAATTTTAATTCAATAAAGAAAATTACAGTAAGGCTTGTAAAAATGATCTGCTCACAAAGTTTTCCTTTGCACTAGTGAAGTTTTTTTAACCTTATTTAATAGTGAAATTTTTGGTACTGAGATTTTGTTATGTGGCCATAATTTCTATAGTCAACAGAAATTCAATTTCTATTCTTATATAGCATGATTTCACTAATCATACACGACTAAAAAATGTGTTATAAAAAAGCATATTAAAATTAATAAGTTAAAGAGGCTTGCCTTTACATTGAAATATTTCATTGTAATTTTCCATAACACTTATATAACAGTATGCATACAGAGAATTCAATAAAGATTTAAGCAATAAGGAAAGCATTTAATACACGAATCATTTGAATGAAATAATCTTTAAATGCTGTTCTAATTCTTTTAAACTTTCATCAGACAGCTTGTAATAATCTATATTATCTGCTGGTTCTTTTTTTAATGAGATCAGCCTATCCTTTCTTTGATATTCTTCTCACTTTAGAAGAGTTAATTGGCTCGTTATTATAAATGACAAACCAACCAAACCTTTGAACGAGTATCAATAAGTGGCGGATGATTCTTCTAATATTTTATTCACATGGCTTGAAATTCTTTCGCCTATTATAAATTCACGGTTCCAGTTATTTGCCTCTGAGTTTATTTCTTGTCTCTCTTCTCCGGGATCACAGTAATATGGCCAGAAGAATTGACCTGATTTCTTTAATTCCTTTATTTTTTCATTAACTCAAATGATACATATGCCAATTCGCAGAATGTATGGATGCATGTGACTCTTGAATAATGGTAATTGTTGTTTTCATTATTAGCTATCTTTTTCCAAATATTTCTGATTTGGATTTCGATACTGTCATCCTCTTCAATTTCGATAGCTTGGATTTGTAGTGCATTCATTCTATAATTGATGTTATTAAATATACTGCTAAATTCATTACTTGTTTTTGTTCATAAGAAATTAAATTCAAATTTAAATAAGAATCTATAGCCGAAGAAAAGTCATAATCATATAAGCTATCTTTTTGTATTAAAATAAATCGATAAGAAATAAGATAAGACACTTTAAAAAAATATAAAAAGATATACGTATAATCAAAAATAAAATATAAATGTCCACTCGAGAACTTAATAAATTCAACATTTCTTACTAATTAAATATGCATAGAAAGTATAACTTTTAGTTCCAGTTCTTCGTTTAATTTAAAAGCTTTATAGACTTTTTGTAAATTATTTAAATGATTCTTGAAATAAGGATGATTTTGAACAAAATATTCTTGAGCACTTCTGAGTGGTTAATTTATTTGTATACTATAAGACAATAAAAATAAAAAATTTGTTTCAATTACTAATTGAACTTCTTAACAGGGCCCGTTTATTGAATTTTACCAAAGAAATAAGATTAAATCCTCTTTAGCAGTTAAGAGCTTTCAGAATCAATTATTTTCTCAGAAAATAAAAAATAGAAGAAATTATTCCAACAGTACCATTAATAGAAAAATGCCTCATAACAATGCATTAAATTATTTTTTGCATTTAATAAAAAATTAATTGAAATGCAAAATTCAAGTTATTGTCTTTATTTAATTTTATTTAATTTTACGTTTGCTATTTAGAAAGAAGCGTAAACCTTGTAAGAATACATCCTAGCAACAATACAGATAAGCAAATTAAATTATTTATTTATCAAAAAGTTAGTTGAAAAGCACGTTCTCTATTAAGATTCTTAAAGCTTTATATAATCAATAATGAAACTAAGCAAGTTATTATCAATTCATGTTCATTCATGTTCTTAAATTTTAATTAAATCTGACTTCTAATTTTGTTTGAAAAGGCTTTACATAGAGTAGAGATTTGAACTGAATCCTAAACAAATAATATAAACAATCTTCAGATTACTTTAAACTAGGGATGAATATCCATAGTTTTAAAGCAACACGTAGATTATTAATATAGAGGGTCTTATTGAGAAAAATTATGATGGTGGGGTAATTTTAATTTATGTAAATTCTATTTTACGCAATGAATCAATATATAAATATGAAATCACTTATAGGACGACTTTAGAAATGAAGAGAAACGTCTTAAAGCTACGAACCAATTCAAGAGCGATTTAGATATTTGGCGACATATTGCCTAAAATAATCAAAAATTATCTGAATTGGCAAAAGAAAAAATCAAATGACGCAAACAAGTTCAAAAAGCTATAGAACAATATCGAAAGTGGGATAAGACATGATGTAATTTGTGATTTAAAAAAATTTCAGGTCACCTAAGATTTTTTATCAAAAGATACAGTGTTCATAATTTTACTTATAAACCATACCAAAATCCACCTATACTCTTTTATTATAAAAATTAACCCACCCTAAACTATAAAAAAAGGCAACTCCAAACTTCATTGAGAATTTCATATTAAAATATTTAAAATTTCAAGGTTCAGCCAAGCTTTAGCCACAACATTTATTTAAAATTGATTTTATTTATTTTGCTAACAAATCTTTTAAGCAATGGTGAAGTTCCTAAAGATATCCAGTTTTCTGTGTTAAGCATTCTAATTATAAAATAAAAAAAATCAAATAAATTAAATAGTCCAATTAGTCCAATTTGTAATGACAATTTCTTTAAGCATATTAAAAACAAAGAATTACAATTTTAAATTTAAAAAAAATTACATCTAAAAAACCTCAATATTTGTCACCCAACAAAATTAATCTAATACTAATACAAACTGCAAAGAACTGCAAAGTCCCCTTGCAAACGTTTTTAAAATTCTGGTCCAATGCAACGATAATCAAGATACAAAGAAGTTAGAGTGACATTCTTAATAAGTGCGTCCGGCGCACTTTTCAAGAACTTCACGCTAACTTCTTTGGATATTAGTTATAATGAACTTTAATCTGAAAGAAGAAATGAGGTTAAAGTTGTGTTCACGTGGAGGGAGTTAACTAATGCTTTTCCTACTACAGTTTCAAGGTCATTATATGAAAGATTTAAAAAAGTTAAACTATTATTTTTGTGAAGTGCATTGCTAATGCTTCTCCACCTTCAGACCCGATTTGATTATTAAAAAGATTTAAGGTAGTTAACGTATTGTTTTGGCTAAGTGAACTTGCTAACACTTTCCCTCTGTCAGAATCAAGGTCATTATTTGAAAGATCCAAAGTAGTTAAAGCGATATTATTGCAAAGAGAATCTGCTAGTGCTTTCCCGACATCAGATCCAAGCTTATTACTAGAAAGCGATAAAGTAGTTAACGGTACAAAAATTAACCATTCAGACAAAAGACCTTTTACAGTAAAGTACAAGGAATTTTGACACTAAAGAAAACTTATTTTCTTTGTTCAAGAATTTATTTACAAAAATTGGAAAAACCAATTAACGTTGATATTATGCGAAAATGACTTGATGAATATTGATGATATTAATATGTTGATATATTCGTGAAAAATGCACAGTTTTTTCAATGGAATATTTCATGTTGGTGATTGTTATGGAAATGGATTCGGAGTCGAAAAGGACAAAAATAAACCATTTATTTATTATCAAAAATCTGACTTGGGTAATGGTATGGGACTGCAAGAAAGCTGCCGATTTGGGCTATACTATCTAACATATGGGCTAGGTGCTGGAAAAAGAGACCAAATTGACAATTTTTTTAAAAGACTTTTTTTTTTTACATAAATCAATTTAGAATAAATTAAGATCATTTTTTTACTTAAGATATAAAAGTAGTTATATTAATAAAATTTTGTAGTATAGCTCTTTAAAGTTTGTATTTTCTTATGATTTATTATATAAGATTTATAACATAAAAATTAATTTTCCGAAGATTTTTTTTTTGTTAATTTGGGCCCTTTTTCTGGCACCTGGTCCATATGTATCTGTTTTCGCTAAAATTTGGCTAAAGACAAATTAATATTTAAGCATATATGTATGTAAAATATGGCTTATTAACTTTAAAATAAAATGGCCAAAAAGTTGTAAAATTTTTGATTAAAGCCATGTGACCTTATTTTGTTTAAAATATTTATTTTTAAATAGTTATGCAAATGAGCAATTTACAAATTATGACTTTTAAAATTTATGACTAATATAAATAAATTTCTGATATTATAAAATGAATTAAAAATATTAAATTTATTTACAAAAATAAAATATATGCAAAAAAAATAAAATAAAATAAAAATTATAATTTAAAAAATATACAAGTTAAAATAAAAGAAATATATAATAACAGTATGATATTAACGACTCTATATTTATTAGAGCTTTCATTCTGTCCTTCAATGATTTCGATTCGTCGAAACATCTTTTCATTACATTGAGTTGATTCAATTTATTTACTCTTGACAAATTGAAATAAATCTAAACTCAAATTCAGTTCATCTGTAAAGATAAGATTGTATTCTGATGATTTCAATCTATCTATTGATTTCCGAGTAAAGTTATTTATTAATGGAGCTACTAAGATACTGATGGTTTCAATTTTACCAAATCGTGATAATACTCCTTCAAATTCACGCACAATCTTAGGCCTAATTTTATCACAATCCTTATAAAATAAGAAAACATTTAATATTATAAATAAATTTAAAATTGATTAAATTAAATACTTTCGAGGTGGGATAATAATGATCATTAATCAATTTTTTAATTATTACTATTACCTACACTAAGTAATTAGACTTGAATTAGACATACCAACATACCTTACATTGAACGATTATTGTATATCCTCCCAACCTCCTATCCAATCGATACCTCCATCGCCTGGTGCGTGTCTACCAGATTAAAGAAAATAAAAAATTGAGAATTTATCTTCATTATTGTCAAGAATTAAGAAGAACGTTCATAATCATGTTTGAACACATGATTACGGCCACGAAGAGCTTTCAATTCTCAATTCATATACCCTATTCACCACAGCTCTAGAGCAACTCCATAAATGACTTTTCGATAACATAAAAAGAACGTTCATAACCATGTTGACCACATGGATTATGGCCGTGATGAGCTTTCATTCTCATGATTTACATCTATTGGCAGTGCAACTTCAGGTACATAACAACTAGACAATGACCCAGTGAATACTCACTCAAGTCTACATAATTCTATATTCATATTCATAAAAATTTGTCTAATTCTATCTTCAAAATCTTTGTCATTCTTGCGCGGCAGCTTATCTCTTTCTTTAATGTACACACACTCTAATTCCATCTCACCTTTTTGAATTTTAAAACGATAGTTAACGGAAGACACAGAAGACATTTTTAAACAACCAAAATTATTTTTATACTTAATATCGTTTACCCCTTTTTTCTTTGTATTATTTCATTAAAAACAAGGCTCAAGCATGAACGTAAATAAAATTGAAATATAATAAAAACAAGTTACACAATCTACTTTTTTTAGCATGATGGACAATCTTTGTTACACAAACTTTCCAGATTTGAAAATTGTGACTCAGAGCCAAGTCGTCATCAATCATATGAAATTAAATGCTTGCATGTGATAATTGACCAGTTACATTTATTATAATTGATAACAGTCTTTAAAACTTTTATTTTACTAGATCGAAGATATCTCGAGCATTCTACATAGAATTTACCAGCATCATTTTTTGTTAACATAAATTTCAATTCTTTGTTAATTATTCTGACTGTTTTCTAAATGTCACCTCAAATTCTTAGATGACTG
>CAJVPZ010002993.1:0-11586 GCA_910592135.1 Racocetra fulgida | reverse complement strand
TTATACATTAATTACAACTTTTCAACTATATTTTTAAAACTTTATATTTTATTTTTTTACGTGTTATATTCTTTATTAAATGATTTAGAATGTTTATAAATTTATTAAAATACATGAATTGTAAATAATTGAAAATGAATCCATATTAACAAAAAAAAACTCTTTAAAAAGTACTAATTTTTATATAAAAATCAACAAACCATAACTGGCCAGATATGAGGAATAGATTAGTGGGTCCACCAAAATTTAGCAATTGGCCTGAATTTGGGGTCAGGGATGGGCTAGAGCAAAGTGGATATTAAGCAATAATACTGGTCAACTATATTATAGCAAAATTATTATGTGGGCAGCTTTACTTAGTATATAGGTTGTTACTTTATTAGTAAAATTTTGGGTAATTTTAGAAAAAATTTGTTAATTCTGGCCTATTCCAACCCAAATTCAAGCTGATTTGCTGAATTTTGGTGAACCTTCTAATTTACTTAGATACAAGATCCCCATAGATTATAGATCTACTATGTGCTATACTTGAGTCTACAATATAGAATAAAGTTTTGGTAAAATGTAAAAGATCTGGGATATACAAATAGGAAAAAGTTAAGAAAAATATGAAAATAGAATAAACCCTCTAATTATCAGACCTACACCTATACAAGAGAGATCTAAGATCTAATTATAGGTTTTAAAATTAGTGAAATGTAACAGACCCAGGTCTTGTATCTGGCCATTTATAGTAAATTCGATTTAAATTTGTTGGTTTTTAGGAATTCATCGATCTTAATCAGTCTTGGGTATTTTATAGCTGTGTATTAGCTCCTATATTTATATTGGTATAAAAAAAAACAATAAATAAAAATTGCATTATAAATGAAAAACCAAACAAGAACATTCATAGTAGCGATATACTGGTGATTATAAATAGTGCAACAAAAAAAATTTTACTTAGATTATATTATTTTATATAATTCTAGGCATATTGATTGAGTTTTTTTTATTTTATTTACAAATAATGACTTTTTCTAATTTTAGAATTTTAGAAGCTATTATTAATACCAATGCAAAAATAATCATATATATATCACAAAATAAATGTTGCATTATTTTTCATATCTTTTTAAAAAACAAATCATATGATTTGTATTACATTTATATATATTTAAATATAAATTTTATTATTAATATTGCATCTTATACAATACTAGAATTGATTGATAATTAAAAATAATAGGTTGGGCCCATAATATTTATTTTTTTACAGTCTTATAAATTAAAAAAAGTGATCAACAAACCATTTACTTGAAGATTTAGCAAGAATTGGTTATCTAACTTTATTGAACAAATCAACACAAAGAAGGATAGTAATTCTTATTATTTTCTATTGTTGCTTTATCACTACTGAAATAAGAACTTATTTTGCAAAAAATATAAAATATAAAAATTTCAGTATCTACTATCAATCATATACTGGTTTAGTATTAGATGTTAAAAAAACAAATTCTGCCTAAGTGACAGTTATTAAAAAGTACAGCTTAATTTTGCAAAAAATATAAAAATTGAACCATAGATGATTGGTTTAAAGTAATTGAGTTTGATGAATCAAGGTTTCAAATTTTTGGGTTAGATAGTAAGCAGTATTATTGGAAGCATTATCAAATACAGAGGTAATTCAGTAATAATTTGGAGATATTTTAGCATTCATAGTGTTAGTAGCTATTGCAAGATCAATAGTATAATGAATAGTGGTTTGTATTAGCAGATACTTTACAAAGATTTAATGTAGACAATTAGAGGGCAAGAATTTGATATTAGAGAGGTTATTTTTCAACAAGATGGTGCATCTTGTTATAAGGCAACCTTGGTAAAACATTAGCTTTAAAGAAATAAAGTTAAGATCTTTGATTAACCTTCCAATCTTTTAATTTTAATATGATTAAAAACCTGTAAGATAAAATTAACTATCACTTTAGAAGTCTTTTCAGTCAAATTTTAAATGAAATATATCTTTAAAAAAAGATCCAGATAGTCTGATAAGCAATTAATATTGAACTTGCAGAAGACTAATTCGTTTAATGCTAGAACAAATTTATATTATAATTAGAGCTTAGAGCAACTACATCTAATAATGAAGGTAGAGAATTTTTAGATAGAAAAAAATTTTTTTATATAAAAAATTTTTTTTGTTTTACAGTAATATTGCTATAAAAATAAGCAAAAGTAATACAAAATGTATTTGCAATAAAGCTTGTATCTATAAAAAATTTTATTTATTAAATTTTTTTAATTTTTTTATTAATGAAAATATTGTTATTAGTAAATAAAATAAAAAACTAACTAATATACCCAGAATTGCATAAGATAATATGGAGCCTTTGCAATAAAAAGAGTGAAAATTCAAATATATTGCATTTTAGATAATTGAGTTTAATCACATGTTTTAGTTTTCAGATTGATCTGGTTTAACAAAATTTTATGATTTTGATTAGTTAAAGGTAATAGGTAATTACCAGGCAATCTCATGATATACTCTGCCTTATATAGTCTTGTACAACTTTTCTTTTATATTATTTTAATTTTTTATTATACAAATTAACTTTCATTTATAATTAAAAAAAATGTTAACCAAATCGAACTTTATTCAAATTTAATAAAAATTTAATTTTCATTTTTTAAAGTAGTTTCTGCCCTTTTTATTACAAAGGCTCCATATGATTTAAGTAAAATTTTTTTTGTTATATTACTTATAATCACTAGTGTAGCTTCTAATTAATTGATTTTATATATTTGTTTATCACCTACAATATTAATAATGATTTCTATTTACCCAACCCTCTTAAGAAGTAATTACCTTAATTAGTCAGTTCTGCAAATATAAAATCAAAATATTAATCATTATAGTAATCTCTAAAACTATTAATTGATGATCTGTGAGTCAACTAAACAAAACTCATAGTAAAACATAACTTAGATTACTATATAAATTACATATGCCTTAAATGTCATGATTGTTCAAGAAAAACTTTTTTTCTTATTAAGCTAATTGAACTTTTGTATTAAGTAAAAGTTGTAGAACTCATTAAGACATATCTAATGGTGGTTAGATCATTCAAATCAGCTTAGTGGATGTTAAGATATCATTAAAAAACATGTCAATGACTATATAAAATTTTGATAAAAATAATTGTCCAGAGCGAAGCGGAGGACTTACATGTTTATGTGCTTTGATGACTGAAATTACAATTTTGATGCATCTATAATAATAATATCAAAAATGTAGTTTCGGCATTTTCTGTTTGTAACACCTCTGAAAATTTTGATCTGCAATATACATGACCAGATTTTTCAGGAGTTAGGGTTATTAATTGAATGCTCCGGACTTATACTGGTTTCCGGTTCCTAGTATATTGTTTTTATTGAAATTTTACATAGTCATTAACATGTTTTTACTAGGTCGATTTGAATGATTTAATCACTATTAGATGCATCTTAATGAGCTTTACAACTTTCTCTTAATATAGAAGATCGATTAGCTTAATAAGAAAAAAAGTTTTCCTTAGACGATTGTGACATTTAAGACATATATAATTTATATAGTAATCTGAGTTATGTTTTACTATAAGTTTTGTTCAGTTGACTCATAGATCATCAATTAAAAGAAAAAAATAAATTATATACTTTTATGTACTTCTATTGGCTTCAACTTTTAGTTAAAAGAGTCATAAATAGATACATACAATCATTAACAACTATTCAGTTACTATATTATAAGCCAGATGTAATTTTCACAAATAAACCTACTAAAAAAGCAAGCCTTAATTAGTGAAAACAACCTAGGCATCTATAATATATTATCTTGTATGTATAGTATTTAAATTCAATATTAAAATTGTGGACTGTGGTATGCAAATTTTTTTAAATATATATAATAAAACAAATAGTACAAATAATTAATAATCTAATTAAAATGCCATACTTCAAAGCTTAAAATATATATGAATTTTGAAAATTTAATTTGTACAAAGCATATATTTTTAAAGTGCAAAAAATTTTTTTGATGTGTACTTTGCCTCTTTTATACATTAATTTTAGACAATAATGAGTACTTTATATTAAGAAATTCCTAAGCTGCTAATCAAAAAAATATGAGTCTATAGTATTTCAAAAATTTACAATATATCAGACATTAAAAATGTCATTAATTTTACAAAATAATTTAATAATTAACATTATTTATTTATTTAATTATTTATAATATTATTTATCGCTGTTTTCAAAATGGTTAAGAATGGCAGGATCTATAAAAAAAAAAATTTTTTTGATGAATACTCGAATACTCAAATACTTGATTAGTTTAGAACATTGATCAATGATCGATTCTCGATTTACTTATGTACGTAATTGTTTTATTAAACAATTACACAACTAGTTAGCCATGCATGTGCGTTGACAATTATGCTTTTGTTCTATGTACGACTTTGTTCAAATAATGGTAACTAATTTTTTTTATGCATACACGAAACTACAAAAGCATGCCAATACGTTAAATCATAACTGTTTCTACTATGTATAAACAGTAAACTATCTTTTCGCTTTACTGGTGCTGCCAAGTGAAAACTAAGAAGCCTAAAAATAGCTTTCTTTAGATAACAGAATGTGGGCTTTTAACCGATCTGACTAGAATAATAAATTATACTGTTTTTTGATCACATATTAAAGTCTGTGGTCCATTGTCTAAAGAAAGACTTCCTGGTTTTCACTTGGTAGAGCACATATAATAGTAAGTATTTTGTCACTGAGTCTCTGCCATTACTTTTTTGAATTTCAAAGATATACCTTTTGGAGTCAAGTAAATAGCCTTTCCGAATTGAGCAATAGTAGTGATTTTTTTTTTAAAAAAAAATTTTAACTAATCACTTTGAAGCATTAACTTTTCGTTTGACATCCAACAAAGTTGCCGAATATACAGAACCAAATCTAATTTTTTTAGCATCGGATAATTTATCTCAATCGCATCTCCATATGCAAAGGTTCTAAGTTGAAATGCTTTCATACAATTGTCAATATCCTTACATCTACTTGTCCATCACGTTGCTATATCAGGACCACATGTTAGACACCACACCATTCTTCATTCGTTGAAGGTTATAAAATAATTGAACAATCACATTCCAGCTTATGTATATTATTATTGAAGTGTCTAATTGGGTTTGTTGATATTTTTATTTGGACTTTGTTGTTTTTTAAGATTCGAGTATTATAATTTTCAGAGGTATCTTATTCGTAAATTTTAGGTTTGTCTACCAGCATAGGTTTTTCAAGATTACAGGTATTTGCATTTTATCTTTATCTTAGTGATGCTAAATACTTATATTATATTCTAATACTGTTGTATTGGGTTCTGCTTTTTATAGTGCGCAATTGTGATATTTTTGGAAGGATTTGTGATCATAATAAGTATAGTTTTACTCTTATTGTGACATTTTTTTAGAAGGGTTGGTAATCATAATTAATATACTAGCACCGTAGTATTATATTTTGTTTTTTTACAGTGCGATAGCATTTGTATGATACTGTATAGCACAATTATGATCTCTTTAGCTAATTTAATATACGTTGTATTGAGCTCCTGATTCTTATGTGTGGATTTAGGTGTTTGTCTATAAGCATGATTTTTTCAGGGTTGTTGGTGTTTGTTTTAGTAGTATCAAAGAATTTATAAGATATTGGATCATGTGATGATAAATATTATAAAATTTGTTCTGTCAGAACAAATGATTAATTTTATGATATTTATCATCGCATGATCTAATATTATCGTGCAATTACGATCATGCTTTACAAGTCATTGTTGGCTAATTGAGTTTTAATACGAGATTGTTGTGCTTATATAATAACATACAAAAATAACAAGAAGAAAAATTCTAAGATCATAAGAGTTTGCTCGATAATCTAGCTTAACTTATTTAAAAAAATCTTTTGATTAGGATCCTGATGATTATAAAGCTGCTATAGCTCGAGCAAATCACCCGAACTTTTCAGAGTGTGGTATATTTTACTTTGAAATTAAAGATTATAAGCAAAGAAAAAATAAGTAATATTAATAATTATTTCTGTTATAAACATTAATTTTGTTCTTTTAATTTATCATAATCTTTTAATTCTGTTTTCTTAATAGAATGATTGGAATCGGAAATTGCACAAAGCAAAGCGATAAAAAAATAGATGATACAGCTTATAAAAATAATATGCTCGTGCCTGGTAATAGCAAATATTTAATTTATTTTATTATTATTTTCTTTTCTTGTGATTAAAGGTTAAAATTTATATTATATCACTTAGGATGAAATATAAGGAAAATGAGACAATGAAAAAATAAGAAAATAAACCATTGGGTGCAGTTATCATGGTGACGATTTCAAGGAAGCAAAAAACTTTATTTTGGCTAAGGATCTGAAACAAAAAAGTATTCTTATTTAAAATAATAATAATGGTAATGATGATAGATATAAGTATAAAAATAATTATAATAATAATTATGATTATAATTATTTTCTTTTTTTAAAATAAATTATTCATATTTACAGTGTTAGTTTAAAAATATTTTTAAAAATTAAAACTTACATAATTAAAAAATTTCACGAGTTTGGATATCAAAATTGTGTTATAATCGCCATTATCATGAAAGTTAATATGTTGAACATAAAATAAATTAAAGTTAATAGTAACAAACTTTCGAACAAGATAGCATTTGCCACAACAAATAGTAACGCCCATACATAAATCCTCTGATTAAGGTCTAGACATCACCATAAAGTGCTGATTATGTATCTCATAATGATGTTGCCAAACTATTTCGAACATCAAAACCATATAACAACCAGTATTCTACAAAGTATTACTACTTCTACTTGTTGAAACTATATGAGTACCGTCAGGGGAAAACCTATCATCAGGATTTCAATTGTATTTAGTACCAGACACAATCTAATTTATTAAAGATTGTGCCCAGTACAAAATATAATCGAAAGTCTGAGCCAGATTTTCTCTTAGAGCACTCATATGATACTAATCATCACATGGTTTTGAACGTCCTAACAGCTAAATAGTTTGGGTTTCAAAGTTTTATATCGCAGGTATAAGAATATTATTCTATGAAATAGAGCATTTGCATATAAACCAAATTTGAATGTCTAAAAATCGCACAGAGTATAAATCATGAGGATCTACTAGTCAGTACTTATAGATAATTCTTGATTAATACTTCGGCATAACCAATATTAATTTTTACTTTTCATATATATAAATTTAGTGCCCAGTTCTTTAACAGTATACACAGTATTAAAAATATTCCAGAATGAGACCCAGGCATTATACGTTATGGCAATTAGTCTGAGGAAAAAAAACTTACTAAATCTGGGTGTTTATTTACAGAAAGTCAGACAAGTTCTTTAGTGGTAATAAAAGCATTAACATAATGGAGCAACTTGTGAAGTTCAACTTTTTTTTTTCTATGTTCCATGGAAAGTAATCTTTATTAACAAAAAATGCGAAGTGTGCAGTTTTACCAAGCATCGATTGCAATAAATATATATGATTATTATATAGTTACACAAACTTCATCATTCATAAGTTACCTAGATTTGAATATATTTTTATAAACGTTAAAACTAGATCGTAATAAAAATTCGAATCTTGTTAGTGGTAGCATTTCAAACCATTGTGCAATTATTATGAGGTGGTTACCTGATCCATGCCTTAAGATCACAGCAGTAAAGCTTGTAATATATGCAACACATTTTGACTTAGCTAGGAGTTCTGGCTCTTTTTATTTGAGGATTTGCACTTCATCAGGATTCATTTTCTCAAAAGTCTTGTTCTTGATTAGAATCATATTTAGTAATATATGTGTTGGAAGTGGAAACAGAATTCAAGTGAATTTAGAAATTTCTAAGGTTAGAGTATAGGTTGATAAGATAAATTCTACCCTAAAATACTAACTTAACTAAAAATTCCAAAATTCACTTAAATTCTGTTCCCACTTAACAATACACACATATATATTATAAAAAGAATATTGCATAAGTTTATTAGCATATAATTAATAGAATTCATAAATAGTTGAAACCAAAATTTAATTAAAGGCTCATTTAAAAAAACTTACCTAATATTAAAATTCTTTTTAATTATAAACTAAAAAGGGTTTTAAAAAGTTTAATAAATAAAAAAAATACCTGCCTAGATTCTATTGCCCTCCTCCAAGTAAAGTTAAATTGTATAATTCTTAAGCTATAAATAGTGTCTTGTGCATATTGTGAATACTTTAGATGCATGAAATCATAAATAGAATATCTATATATATTAAATCAAGCCAAGTGAATAGAAAGTTAAATGACCAATATGTAGAAAAACACCTAGACAGTTATCAATAAGAAAAAGGTGTATTGAATTATAGAATTAGCAATGTTAAGTCAGTGGAAATCAATGAATAAGTATCAATTAAGCACATTAACTCCATTGAGGTTCCTTACCTATTCTGATGTACAGTACTATAAATGTCTAATGGAAAAAGATTTTATTTTAAGCTCGCTAATTACATTTTATTTTATACTAATTTATTTGTAGATAATAAGATTTTAAGGAATATCATTGTTTAGTAACAGAGATCTTTCAACACTTAACAGCCATCTTACCTTGTTTTAGTGCATCGGGAGTGTATTGAGTGTAGCCCAGATTTTCATGAGGAGAGCATCTTCCTGCATTGCGAGCACAAAGTACAGCAGAGGTCTTTTTTGATTTTTAACAGCTGCCTACCTTGTTTAGTGCATCGAGTGTAACCCAGGTTCGCATAAGGAGAGCTTCTCTCTGCGTTACGAATACAAAGTATAATTTCTAATTATATTATATAATTGGAAATCCTACTTTGCATTTGTAATGCAGAGAGAAGCTTTCCTTGTGTGAACCTGGATTACACTTGATGCACTAAACAAGGTAGGCAGCTATTAAAAATAAAAAAGACCTCTGCTATTATGTTCTATAATTGGAAATTTTATTTTGTATTCGCAATGTAGAAAGATGCTATTTTCATGCAAATCCGGGCTACACTCGACACACCTCTGACGCATCCCGAAGCACTAAACAAGAAAGAGCAGTTGTTAAAATTGAAAAAGACCTCTCGATTTGATATTGTGTTGTATTTTGTATTAGCTACTTTTATCTGCTAAACTTTACTACTTTTACTAGAGGTTTTTTTCAATTTTAACAGCTGCCCTACCTTGTTTAGTGCTTTTGGAGATGCGTCGAGTGTATCCTGAATTTGCATCTTTCTGCATTGCGAATACAAAATAAAATTTCTAATTATAGAGTATACTTAGAAATTTTACTTTGTGTTCGTAAAGCAGGAAGATACTCTCCTTATGAAAATCCGGGCTACACTTGATGCACTCCCGATGCACTAAAATGAGGTAAGATGGCTGTTAAGTGTTGAAAGACCTCTGTTATGTTAAATAAAAGCAAAAAATATTATTTATGGCTGGTATTAAAATTAATTAAAGCATTTTATTTATGATTAACTATTGTATATACTTTTTTTTTTGATTATTAATTTATTTATTGTTGCGGCTGAAGCTGGAAACGGCTGAAGCTGAAAATTTTAAATATTTTATTATAAAATTTTCAAAATTTTTTGGGGTGCATTTTTTTAGCTTTTTTTTCATGGTTAGATTAGGATTTAGGGTTAGTTTTTATAATGAAAGAGTATAAGTGGATTTTGGCAGGGTTTATATTTTTAAATCAGGGTCCCTGATTTCCAGCTTCAGCCGTTTCCAGCATCAGCCACAACAATTATTTTTAGAGTCTTTACCTGGTAATATTGGTGATTCAGAACCATCGCCCGATCATATTAATTCAGTTCCATCGCCTGATAATTATTTTGATCGTTATGTGTCTTCACCCGAAAGCTATGTGTCCTCATCCAATAATTATACTGGTTTACCAGTAGCTTTATATGATGATAATGGTAGTTATACTATGATTTTGCTTAATAATTAGGCTATTACTTACTGTAAGATTGTGATATATCTGGATAAAAAGAAAAATTAGAAATAAAAAGTAGAAAAGCTCACCTTATGGATATAGTATAAAAGGGATGACTACGACTATTATGCATAGGGAAGGGGCATATAATAATTAGTTATCCAATATCATCTTTTATTAATAATGGTTTATCTAGTGCCTTTACTTAATAACTGTGTTCTACCATTCTTGCCTAAAAATCTGGTGCCTTTGTATAATAGTAAGTATACTCATTTTACTAATATTACGTATTGATTATTCAGTATTTAGTTAATATCAATTTTATTATCTAGCATCTTCACTCAATAATCATGATCTAGTGTCTTCTCCCAATAATCATGGTCTTGTGTCTTCGCCCCAAAATTTGGTATCTTCAAATGATAATAGTAGATATATTTTGCTTTTACCTAATATCAATATTGATTATTCAGTATATAGTTTAATAGCATTTTATTATCTAGTGTCTTCGCCTAATAACCATTGTCTAGTATCTTCACCCAATAACCATGGTCCACTATCTTCACCCAATAACTGTAGTTTAGTATTTTCGTCTTAGAATCTGGTACCCTTGTATAATAATGATAGTAGGTATATTTTGCTTTTGTCTAATTTCAATAATAGTTATTCAGTATATACAGTAGTCTAATAGCATTTTATTATTTAGTGTTTTCGCCCAACAGCCATGATCTAGTATTTTCATCTCAAAACCTAGTATCTTTAAAGAATAATAATAGTATATTTACTGTATTATGCCCAACAATTATGCTAATTATTTATTGTATTCTAACAATAATATTTTATTTAGTACCTTCACCTCAAAACCTGGTGTTTTTTAATAATAGTAGTTATATTATAATTATTATTGTTTATTAAGAGGTTAGAATATAACTAGATAACAAAAATTAGAGATAAAAAAAATAAAAAAAGTAGAAAAGCTCACCTCATGGACGTAGTATAAAGGGGATGGCTACAACTATTATGTGTGGGGAAGAGATGCATAATAATTAGTTTCTTGATATTATCTTTTAATGATGAAATGGTTTATCTAGTGTCTTCACTCAATAACTGTTGTCTACTATCCTTGCCCAAAAATTTGGTGTCTTTTTATGATGGTATGTATATTGTGTCTTACCTAATACTATATTTATTCAGTATTTAGTTAATATTAATTTTATTGTCTAGCATCTTCGCCCAATAATTGTGATCTGGTATCTTCGGCCGATGAATGTGGTCTTGCGCTTTCGCCCCAAAATCCGGTGTCTTTGTATAATAATGATGATAGATATATTGTGCTTTCAATATTGATTATTTAGTATTTAGTTAATATTAATTTTACTATTTAGCATCTTCGCCCAATAATCGTGATCTGATGTCTTTGCCCGATGATCGTGATCTTGCACTTTCACCCCAAAATCCGGTGTCTTTGTATAATAATAATGGCAGGTATATTGTGCTTTCAATATTGATTATTTAGTATTTAGTTAATATTAATTTTACTATCTAGCATCTTCGCTCAAT
>CAJVPZ010002992.1:0-11587 GCA_910592135.1 Racocetra fulgida | reverse complement strand
ACTTAACCGGATCGGCCGAAAAATCATTCGGTCAATTTTTATCAGGTGTTCCAGGAATTATGAAAGTAGCAGTAAAATTGGTTTGTTTTAGATCTGGGCAAATAATCTGACCAGAATTATTAACGATTGCTGAGTCACATGATCCTTCATAAATCCTGATTGAAGTTTTCTTGACAACTATCTGATTAATTTTGACAAAACTTTTGTATTCGAATTTTACAGACTTATAGAATCCGAATAAAAAGAATTCTTCGAAATTGATCAGATGGTTGGTTAGAAAGCTTCGCTCAAAGATTTAAAAAACTTCGTCTATAAAGGAGTCCCGCCTAAATTTTTTTAAAACATCGAATTAAGTTTTCCCGGCAATCACCTGATAATTTCGATGAAATTTTTTTTTTTTTTGAATTTTACAAACATGTAGAATTTAATAAAAAAAATTTTCATCGAAATTTATCAGGTGTTGTTGAGAAAGTTTTGCTTAAAGATTTGAAAAAGCTCGTCTAAACTTTTTAAACTTTGAACTAAGTTTCCTTGACAATAACCTGATAAATTTCCATGAAACCTTTTTTTATCTGAATTCTACAAACTAGTAGAATTCGAATAAAAATCTTTATCGAAATTTATCAGGTGGTTGTGAGAAAGTTTCGCTAAGAGTTTTAAAAAATTGTCAATTTATGTGAAGGATCTACAAGTGAAAAAAACGCTGATGTCTAAACTTACCTTGAAGTACTAATAAAAAATAATTGGAGCCTAACTTTATACATACAAAGTAGATGTTTTATATATAGTAATCATGAACCCTAGACTCCTAGAGGGATCGGGGCTATGCAGACTGTGCAGGCTGCGCAGCCTGCGCAGTAGATTCAAAAAATCTTCGATTTGCCCTAGGTAACACTGGCTTTAGACGATCCCTCTAAAAGGAAAATAATCGGAATTTGAGCACGCTTGATAAAGTACGTATACGATGTAGATAAGTAAGCATGTACTACAAATAACTTTAAAAGCAAGAAATAGTTTCCGGTTATAAGATGCTAATGCTCGTTGAGTCCATTCATTATGCAATTATGCATTACATAAATAAGTGATGTCAAGAGAATAGGCACTTTCATCGTATAAAATTTATATGATTAGAGTGCCTTTTTCCTTGACGTCACTCAAATGATAAACTGTGAAAAAAAATATAAATACAGTATCAGGTTGTTTGTTAAATATTCTACATTTTTTTTAAAAAAAATTAAATATGGGTTATATGAATTTCATAGCTTTCCTAGCGATCGTGCCTATTCTATTAATAATTTACAATTATATAAATCCTAAAGCTCCAGATGCACTTAAAAATATTCATTCGATCACATTCTTTAGTTTAATATTATCGATAATTACGAATCAAGCAGGAGGTGATAAGCTTTATTTACGCTGTAAAGAATATTTTGAAAAGGATGGCATTGTAAAGGTAAATTTACTGCCATATAAATTGTAAAAATTAAAATTTCTAAAATAAATAAAATGCCTATTATGTTTTTTTTTATATTTATAGCTTTATTTTAGAGGAAAATGGATTTGCATGATAACTGATCCGGTAATTGCTAAGGATTTATGCTTACGAGCTGGTAGGTTGTGAACCATTCGATATATTGTACATATTAAAAATTCTATTTACTGATATGAGTTGCTTTAAATTATTTCATAGATGCTTATCCTAAGTTAATGTTCGATGAGGTTTTACCAAATTCTGCGGCTGAACGGTATTTTGGTGTTAATGTTCTTCACTCAAATGGTGATGTAAGTCTTATTTTTGCCATTTTATTGTTTAAGTATTTTATAACAAAATTTTCATTATATTTTGTTTTTTAGGTTTGGAAGCGACACAGGTTTTTTTTTTTACATCTCCGTTCATTACAACATTGTTATTCATTCTAATATAAAATTTATTTAGACGTGTCTGTAACCCTGCCTTTAAAACTTTACCAGTGCATCTTTTTGTTGAAATGGGATTAAAATTGATGGATGTTTTAGAAAAGGTCGATAATAAACCTATTGAAGCTACAACTCTCATGCAAAGGTAATAAAAAATTGCTAAAAATTCTTTACAGTCTTTTATATAATTTATATTAGTTCATTAAAATTTACTTATTCAAAATTCATAGATTTACTTTAGACGTTCTTGGAAAAGTTGCCTTTGATTTTGATTTTAATGTAAGAATAAATATAACGATTCGTAAATATTAGATAATTTGTAATTTTTTAACAAAATTTCTAATTAGAATCTTGAAGACCCGAATAATGTCTACGTAACATCATATAATGCCGTTCAGGATATGTTTAAAAGTCCTTTTTTTAGTATTTTCCAAATTGACAGCATTCCGGGCTTAAGACAATTAGCATTTAAAAAAATTGATAGATTAAATAATTTATTTGAAGAAATTATTAAGGAAAAACGTAAATCTGTAGCTGCTGGACGATCTAATGGTGATCTTTTAGAATTGATGTTAAATGCTTGCGAAGATCAAGATAATCAAATGTTATCAGATGCTGAATTACGAGTAAGAGATTTTTAAACTTTTATTGCTATAATTTAGAGCTTGGATTCACTATCTATTTCATATTAAATTTAACGAATTTCTGACTTGTATTCAATGGATAATGGATCCAAGTTCTATGATAATCTAAATAGTAAAATTAATTATAATATTTTCATTTTAATAGCATAATTTAGCCATTTTTATGCTTGCAGGTCATGATACAAGTAAATATTGCATTGATTTTAGGAAAGCAATTTATTTTTATCCATACAATATAATAATTTTTTTTTTATATAAATTTAGCTTCACTGGCTTTATCATCTCTTTTATATCTTTTAGCAATTCATAAAGTATAGTATATTCATTATTAATATTATATTTCTTAAACTATTAAATATTCATAATTTTATTTATGTAGGATGTTCAAGAAAAAGCTCGAAAAGAAGTTTTAGAAATACTTGGCGATAATCTAACACCATCAATAGAACAGCATACGTCATTAAAGTATTTGAATATGGTTATTCGTGAAAATCTTAGATTATATCCTCCAGTTAGTATGATCTTAATATGCTTAAAATAAGTAATTCTATCACTTATAATTTTATTTTTACGATTTAATAAATAGGCTGGAGGTTTACCATTACGTGCATTAACTGAAGACTTAAAGTATAAGAATTTTTTGCTTCCGGCTGGCACTCCCATTAGTCTCTTTATCTATGGGATACATCATTCTACAAAGCTTTGGGAAAATCCAGAGGAGTTTTTGCCTGAGAGGTTTGAAACTGAACATGATAATTATTCTTGGATAGCCTTTGGTGGTGGATCAAGAATGTTGGTTGAATTTTTTACATTTGTCTTAATTTTTAACTTTGCGATAATAACTAAATTATTTTTTTTTAAATAGGTGCCTAGGAAATAACTTTTCTCTTATTGAACAGAGGATAGTGTTGTGTTTGTTATGTATGTATTTTAATTTCAATTAAATGAATTTCTTTATTTAAATACAGTACTTATTTGTATAATATAAACTTTATAGTACGTAAATATGAAATATCATTGCCGCAAAATAGCATACATAAAAACGAATTAAAATTCAAGAATCAAATGAGTCTGTATCCGGTTGAGCTTATTTTTAAAAGAAGGAATGAGTAGCTTTAATTTCATTATCTATCCAATCTTTGCATAAATTTCAACTATTTTTATTATACAATTTAACGTAGCTGACTAAAAATTTTTTATCTCATATGTTTATTGTTGGTTAAAAAGATCTATATAATAAAAATTTGCAGTTGTTATTTGATATAAATGTTAGTACTTGAAAACTTAGTAAAATGAAAGCTCTATTCTAATTAGCACTTGTGAAAAATATTTTTGCTTTCAATTTCTTTTGCAAAATTTAAAGATATGTCTTGATATATTGATAATGTTAATGTTCTACTTTTTTTTTTGATTTGGTATCTTCATTAGTAATAATTAATCTATTTTCAAATTGCTTTAAATTATGAACAATATTTATAATACAATTCAGTTAGCATATATGTTAATAATATATAAGCTTATAATTGCATTAATAAATGATAATACATATTTGTGAATTGACAGAATTTCACATCCAACTGAATTCATATGAAATTTACTTGACTATTATCGTGGTTTAAATTCATGATAAATATAAAGAATTACTGAATCACTTTAGGACTTTGATAAGGCTAGCTAAGTAATGGCACAAAATTTGACAATCCCAGGATTTTCGAAACTTCATTGCTTTTATTCAATCATATTTCATTGAAAAAGTTTAAAAATATAATAATAATTCGATAACTAATTTTAGAAATCCAGACTACAAGTCTGAGGTTTAGAATAACATACGTATCGTAGGCCCCACCTAAAACATAATTTTGATACGTACGATACCACAAGGAACTTTATAAAATTTATCATCGCTAGCATTAAATAAGAGGGGAAAAAATTAAATATTTATTACCGATTCATCGCTTATTTGGTGGATATTTAACAAAGTCTATCGATTCGGATATTTCACCTTTGAAAGCACGATTTAATTCCAACACATCATCCTTTACGCCATGGAATTCCCTGACAAATGATTTATCATTTGAAAATACTCTTGTTCAATGGATTCATTAATCTTTAATTGGGCCCATATCCATTTATAAGACTTTCATTGGTTGTGAACCATTCTCTACTTGGAACAACGATAGAAATAAAGCATAAGTATTGTCATCCAGGTTCGGAGACTAACTTGAGAGATTTGTTGTGATTTGGAGTGATTAGTTTTATATTTAATGAGTAATGCACGAAGTTTTCAATATTCAATAACCGAGGAAATTTGCAATATCATCAGCAATTTGATATACACTAGCATATTGCTAACATCTAAGAATACGTTTAATATGTGTGATTGAGATAGTTTCTCGAGTAATTCGTTTAGTTTTAGGGTCTATTTTTAAGTTAAATAGAATAAGAATAGATAAATAAATAGCGCAGACCATGATCAATTTTAATATTAAATCTTTTCAAAGAAGCTTTTTACCAGATATGATAACTCCAACTCTATCCATCTATGACGTTTTTGCCCACTGCTTGATGTAGTTCCTATGATTTACATCCATGGCGGCGGCCAAAGTTGATAATAATCACAGTCTATTCGACTTCTAAATTACTTTGCTGATGTACTGTTCAGCAAGTTCATAAACACCAGCTCATTCACTTTTGTAATCCTTTAATAAATACGTAAGAACCATAAGAACATGCTAGCGGTCCATGCAGTAGGATTATTCGATCCTCACGGCATTAAAGTTTATACAATTCTAAAAGTCGTTCCTGATATTCATAACCAAATAGATTGGCTAATTTATCAGAAGGAAGGAAACCACTATCTGAAGTAAAGCGATAAGGACATAAAACGTTGAACGATCAAAAGGATTCACATTAAGATTGGCAAGTAGATTTTAGAAGAAATTCCGACGGGAAGAATTTGGCATTGAAATGAATCTGTCCTTGCGTATTAAGTTTTATCCAGCTAAAATATAATTATTTAGTATAATAACTTAACATTAAAGTTTTTTATTAATAAATAAATTAAAATTACACGTTGATGCCGTTATAAACATCCTCAGAAACTTCTTTGTCAAATTACGAGTAACTATTCACGAGTAACTTTAAGATGGCAATTTCCAAGCGATCTATCCTTTATAAAGATGTTAAAATTCATCACTTTCAAAATGAATTTATTGCCAAGACATCTAATAGGAAGATAGCGAATTTCGTTCCACACTGGATTCAAGTCGTCGTCCATGACCTTTGTTTGAGCGATATTGTATCTTTATTATTACCTGCATAAAATTCTCTAACATAAGGGTCGAATTTTCCTAATTGATTAGATTAATTGATTTAACTGATGATTTAATTTGAATAAGATGAATCATGTTAACATAATAGCAATTTTAAATTTTTTTGTCAGAATAAAATATATTTACAACTATAGGGAAAGAATTGATAACTTTTAGGTCTTTATCTTCTACCAATTCTAATCTAATTACGTCAATGGGGTACCATCTAATAATAGTAATTATGTAAGAATTAATCAAAACAAAACTTAAATAAATAAATAAAAGATTAGACTTTAAAAAAAGCATGGAGAAGTTACCGTTGCTTTTTTTCACAGGATAAAGGCAAACATAATAAATTGAAAAGCCAAAATATTTTTGAAGGTTTTTTTTGTAATATCGGCCAGTACGACAAATTTGTTTTCTGTAACTTCAAGCGCATATTTTGGTTGACTTTGGGATCTCCTATTATAAAGGTTGAGACTTTCGCTATGAAAAGATCGTAAAAGGTAGTTTAACGTTGTGACGGTAAAATGTGACCTAGCCGCAGTCACCCGAAAACGTGACCCAATCGGGACCTGAATGCTTATTGATCGACAAAAGTGAAGACATTTAATAATGCTAATTCGGGTTTGGATCGAGGCGATGCGAGAACAATAGTAAGGCGTCTCTGATATTGAATGGTGGGAACTAAAGTCATAGTTATGCAAATGAGTATGAATTACTCATCGTTAGTCATAGAATCCCCTGATACTTTAATTAGTCATATTGCCTGTATGATTATCGACAACAACGTTGTTGTTTCTAATACTAAAGCGCGATTGTTCGTCACGGACAAAAATGCAATTTGGGAACCTGCGATGTAATCTCAAATGCTATATGGGAACCTGCGTAGCAGGTTTCCATTTACATAATATACACTACGAAGTAGCGTATATTATTTATATAATTTAATTTAACGTTAATGTTAAATGATTAACGTTAAATAGATAACGTTAAATTAATAACGTTAATCATTTAACATTAACGTTAAATAAATAACGTTATTTATTTAACGTTATTTATTTAATGTTAAATAAATAACGTTAATTAAATAACGTTAAATAGATAACGTTAATTAAATAACGTTAAATAGATAACGTTATTTTTTTATCAGTAGTATATGACATATTGCACATTATATTTAATAAATTTAAAGTGCGATACGTCATATACATTTAAATAACAATAAATAATAGAGTTAATTTTTTAAAGTGCGATACGTCATATACTTTAAATAAAGTATGACGTATCGCAATTTAAATTTAAGTTTTTTTACCGTTATCCCATGAAATAGTAATGGCGCAGTACTGTGATCTCGAGCCAAATAGGAAGTTTAAATATTTGTTGAACCCCTTGGTTCAATTGGAATATTAGTCAACTCAGAGGTTACGGTACTGCCAAATTATTACAGCATTACTATTTTATTTGATTTCCAGAGCAACATTATGGCGAATTTATGAAATTAAGCTAAAATTCGGTTAATAAATCTGAGTATTTGGTCCCCGATTTTAAATTTTAGTTACCAAATAACATATAAATAAATTAATGCTAAACCCCGAAAGCATTTTTTGGACCTCTAATCCTGATTGATAATGCGTCTAACCCATCTTCCCCACCTTATTAGACATATAAATTTATTATAATGACGCACCCTCACCCTGGGACAGTAGTTATTTCGGTCAAAAATCATTATTATTTACTTAGTGGTCAAAATTTTCAAATTTTGGGATATTTCATAAATTCGCCGTAATGATCCGTCTTTTTTGACTTTATTGGTTCAAAGTCAAAAATATATTTGCAAAAACAGGAGAAAACGTACCTGATCCAAAGTGAATCCCACACATGATGTGCTGATTAAAACTGAAATTATTTATATTAGTTTTAATTCATCACACTATGTGTGGGATTTACTTTGGATCAGGTACGTTATTTTATGATATAAAGTAAGAATTAATATATATAATAATAGTCTACACCTACATTATAATGATAAAATTAACTTACATGTAACGTTATATACAGATCATTGCCGAAAAACAATTCATCAGCTAAAAAATCATTTGGCAAATTTTTATCAAGTGCCTCAGAATTTATGAAGTTTCTCCGGCATATGGGCAAAAATCTCCAATTTCCTGATGATTTAGTGTTAGTGATAAGGTTACAGCTGTTTTCATAAATTCTGGGACATCTGACAAAAAGTTGACAGACCGAATATTTGCCGTTTGGGATTTCGGCGATGTCACTGCCAAATCAAAACTTATTGAATTAGCAAATATTTGGTCGGTCAATTTTTTGCCAGATGTCCCAGAATTTATAAAAATAGCTGTAATTAAATATCAATATTCTTAGGCCCGATTGTAGCGAAATATAATTTATAGTTTTTTTTTTCTTTATATTAATAATAATACGATACGATATATTGATACGTAATGATACGTAATTATTAATAATTCAAGCAATTCTTGAATGTGTGCCAGGTTGGTGGCGTACAAGCCACAGTAGTACCGATCAGTCCGATCACTATCTCCGGTCTAACCAATCTAATTACGATAACATTAAACTTCACAAATGACTTTAATTAATTATGCAAACTTGAATTACTTACGTACTGCGTACGTAATTAAAATTAGGTTCAAATCGAAATATAAAAGAATAATTTTTTCTTTTTAAGTAACTTCTTTTTCGTTTAACAATTAAACCAAATCGGTACATTGACCTACCCCCATCGTAACATTGCATACTTTTATTATTGTTATACGTATAAGGATTCGTAAAATGGTGCGTATAAGGAATTAGCAAAAATTACGACTTATTTTTTTTAACAAAATAATTAATTCCATATGAATCTTTTTCTGAACGGGCCTTTTTTTTAAAAAATAAAACAATAAATAAATATATGGATACTTTTTTTTTAAAAAAAAAACTTTTTTTAAAAAATATTATTTTTTTAAAAAAAAATCGTCTTTTATTAAATGTATACTTTTTAAAATTGTTTTTTTAAAAACCTAAATTCATTTTAGGCACTTACCTGGAATGCTTTACCAGAACCATTAAAACCCGTACTTCCTCAACAATATACATATATAATAAAAAACTTTAAGGAATTGCCATTGTATAAAACTGCTGAAAACTTCGAAATATTGCAATTAGAATTAGATGGATTTGTAAACGTCAATAATAAAGAAAGGGCACAAGAATGGTTTCAAGCCTTTGAATTACATTCAAAGACAACGATGCCACAAACCAAAGGTTTTGCTGTAAAGGGAAATCGAGTACTCTTCCGGAAAAAACGACATTGTGTCCACAGTAATACAGTTAAAAAAAAACAAAGTAATCGTGAAACCAAGAATCCTCAGTCAGCCCGAGCACTAAACATAAACAGTGATGCAAACATTCACCTTAGATTGGAAAGATGGCATCTTGAACAAAGTCATCCATTAGAAATAAATATTAGATTTACACATAACCATATTATAGAATCTGCAGAATCATTAAGTTATCGACGTGTAAATAATGATGTGCGAGAAAAATGCTTAAAATTATTCAATGATGGTCATTCCCCGGCGTCAGCGCTCTACACTTATGAAGATGAACTTCATCTTCATGCTTCAAATGACAATGAATTACTTGAATTGCTTGCAGACCAATCTAGCAATCCTGATTATAATTATGTGGCTAAATTATATTATCAATATCGTAAAACTGTATTAGGAGATCGCAATGGTGTAGGAATGTTTAATCGTTTAACAGAATTAGTTAACGATTATAACAATTCAAGAAATGGTCAAGCTGTATTACAGAAATATAATGCATATTCTGGAACTGCTTTTATTCTCTGTATTATAACCGGATTAATGTGCTGAGTACATGAGAAGATTAAACAAGCCGGTGAATTATGTTATGTGGATTCATCCGCATCATTTGACCTACTCAACACTTCAATTACTTTACTATATACAAGCTGCACTATCGGTGCACTCCCTCTTGGATTGATTTTAACTTAAGATGAATCTGAAGTTACTTTAGAAAAGGCGGTAATTGATATATTATATACTGTCTGTTTTATAAATAATTTAATCTTATTTAACTAAAATAAATCCTTTATAGTTTAATTTATTAAAAACGATTCTCCCATCATATGCCTTTTATGGACGTGGACCTCAAGTAGGACCAGCAGTTATACTTACAGATGATTCAAGCGCTGAATGTAATGCATTAGAACTTAGCTGGCCACAGGGGATTCGTTTATTATGCACGTTCCACATTCTGCAAGCCTTTTGGCGATGGATCTATGATTCGAAACATAAAATTATTAAAGAAGATCGAGTAGCTATTATGAATAAAATGAGAATAATTCTTTATGCACCTAATTTCATACAAATGGATCAATACTATTGTGAATTTAAGCAGGATTTTTATCAATCATATCCATTACTACAAAGACACTTCGAGCTTTTATAGAACCGTCGCCAACTTTGGGCCTTAGCTTTTCGTACAAACCTGCTTATTCGGGGAAATAACACCAACAATTATGTTGAACGCGGATTTGGAATACTGAAAGACATTGTCTTCGCGAGAACTCAAGCCTATAACCCGGTTCAAGTATTCCAGTTTATAATATTAAATATGAAAAATTTTTATCGTCGACGATTACTTAGCTGTGCCCATAAACGTTCTGACCATTTTCGGGTTGCCAAACGATTTTTATGTCCCGGCTGGGAGCACGTGGATATGAATTTTGTTCAACAAACGGGTGTGGAAAATGAATTTTTAGTATTAAGCACAAGTCAAAATAACCTTTTTTATATTGTGAATAGTGAGATCGGAACATGCACATGTCCTATGGGTATGAACGGTGCACCTTGCAAACATCAAGGTGCAGTTGCGATGAAGTTTCATGTTCGAATATTAAATTTTCTGCCATCATTAATACCCAGCGACCGTATGATCTTCACTTATATTGCGCTTGGTAAAACAACTCATAACTTGAAATAATATAAAGCATAATATAATTAAAAAAGTTGTGTTAATTGTTAGGTCAAGTTACAAAGGATAGTTCTTTTTACGCCTTATTGTGTGTGGAATCTATTTCACAAGAATATTTACAGGAGACAAGACCGTCTAATGAACGTTTATTAAAATCTTTAGACAATGAACAGAGGTTTATTTTTATTTTTTTTTATTTTTTATTTTTTTATAATCTACTATTACAATAAATGTAAAACTTTATTTTTTTAAAGCGAGCCAGATCAAACAAACGAAGTAATCAACGATACTATAAGTGAAGAAATCAACGATACTATAAGTGAAGAAATCAACGACGATACTATGCTTGATACTTTCTGGAAGAAATCAGTAACGATTATCAAAATGGTGGTCTACAGTTCCGTGCAGCATTGGATAAATTTTCTAAACAATATCGTGCATCAAAAGCACTTTCATTTGCCCGTCTAACTTCCTTTCTTTACAACAATAATTATACAGATTCAACCCTTATTAAAAGTGGTGCCATGATTCGCGTTCAAGTTGAATCTACAAAACGGCGTTCTGAAGGTTCTGGTGGCACCAGACGAAGGTTACATAACAAAGCAAATAAAAATAAAGAAAACATTGACCCCCAGGTTATTCCAAGTCGAAAGAAAAGAAAGCTCAGTAAAAAAGAATATAATCTGGGCA
>CAJVPZ010002991.1:0-11588 GCA_910592135.1 Racocetra fulgida | reverse complement strand
AATATAGAAAATCGATGGTATGATAGTTTTAGAGATCTAATTCAAAACAGCTGCAAGCCCTTTTGGTATGGCTTGCATGGCTAACCTGGTATTAGCCTTCTGGTCTTAAAAAAGTTTCAGACCAGTGCGGCAGACCGCTTCTAGGCACCCATAAGGTAGCTAGGGGATGTCAGGCCTAAAATTAAGCTCAACATTATATAATAGTTTTATATAATAATCTTAATAAAGGATCACCGGCAAGGTTGTCAAAGTTAAAAAAAAAAATAAAATAAAATAAAATACAAATATCGAAATAATAAAATAATACTAAGATAAAATAATAAACTAATGAAATAAAACTGTTCTATAACAGTACTTTGTATCTTTAATTATATTTTTTTATTTTATTTTATATACTGTATAATATTAAAATAAATACAGTCATCTCTTCATATAATTACTGTATATCATATATAATTACTATAATTTAATTTATAAAACAAACTTCTATGTAATTACAACTTCTTTATAAACATATTTTAAAAAATCTTACTATATGCCCAACAGTGTGATTGTATAGAAGAACTATATTTGCTAAACTTTAAAAAATACTACATATTAACTTTAGACAAATTTACTATATTAGACCACTTAGTTATACATAAGTACGTACGTAATTTATTTAATGCATTATTATTTTAATGATGCTGAAATTTGAACTTATTTGAAGGATGTTTAAAGCTATATGCAGTTATATATTTTTGATTTTTTGTTAAAATTAGGGTAAGGGTTGGTGTAGAGTTAAAGTAAGAATAGATTTTATAGTAAAATTGCCTCCCTGACATTTTTTATTAATGCTCTAAAATAGGTTTAGATACTCATTTCTTGTATTTTTGACATTTTTCACTTTTTTTTCTTTGTTAGGCTGCTCCATATCGATCAAAACAAACAATTTTATTGGCTCTATATCACGTGACACACATGGCTTTAAACGACCTTCTTATTTAGAAGTTAGGATTAGATTTTTCATTAATTTGTATACAATTAGGTCTATGATAAAAATGTAAATACCAAATCCATTCTAGGAATATCTTTTCCAGTTTCATATTAATAGCAATAAAGATAAATCATTCTATTGGTGTTTTCATCTTTATTAATTGAAATTTGTATTATTTTAGAAAGATATTATTAATATATACTAATTTTCAAATTTTAAAATAGACAATGGATTCCAGTCACAAAAAAAAAACTTAGATCTGATCCTCTGGTCAACAACAACAAAAACTGAACTACAGCAAAACGTATAGAAAAGTGATGAAGTGGATACTAAAACTTGGTCCTATAAATAGGAGCAGCTTGTTGTCGACAAAGTCTAAGCATCTAGATGTGAAATACCAAGGAGCGGATGTCAAAAGAATACGGACGGTTTTCTTTGGGGTCAAGTTTCTTTCTGGCGGACTCCCCAAAGTATTCGGCATCCAAACCAGAAGGTTTATTCTGGGAACAAGTCTGTAGAAGTAGCCAACGTGCACTCCTAAGTGGTAGAAATGAAGAAGCTGGACTATACAACTGTAACTCTTACAAGAAGAACCTCACATACTCTCGTTGGCCCACCACTTTTTTTCGAAGAAATTTTTGTAAAAAGTGGGTGTTTTAGCTTACTCCCTCCAAATAATTGACATCATGTGTACCAAATAAGTCGGCATTGTTTATCTCCCAAATCAGAACGTGACAACAAATATGTATATACACGTGCTTCAAATGCAATGAATATCTGTACAAACGATGCCCCAAGACTTTGTTCTGACCTCTTTACCTTAAGCCGGTCAATGAAGTTTTTCCTATCGGGTTTTTACTTTTGCATATTAGTTTAGAGAAAAATAGAAGTAGAGACTAATTTGTCTAGTCAGTATGTAATTTTTCAAAGCCACCTACAGGCTAATAACTATGGCATTAAGATTAGCAAATTTCTGTTTTGTTTTTGTTTTTTTTCGATATTTCTTTATTCCTTTTTTTTTTTTTTTTTTTTTCGTATTTTGTATTCTTTTATCATATTCCTCTATACCTCTATGTTTTTTTTTTAGTTTATTTGTTTTATTTTCTAATTTTGCTTCTTGATGAGCGGGTAGCCACCAGCCGATAAACAATGAGAAAAAAATCTTAGTGAGTTAAGGACCCTGAGGGAGGCCAAGAGCTATTGAGGCAGGTCGCACCTGATGTATAAAATCATGTGGGTGAGTTCTTCGTTTGGTTGGATCTACTGTAGTTAGAGATAAAATACGTGTAATTTTGAATTACTTGTAATTTTGAATAACTTGATCCCAAATAAACAAGGGCAGAACAGCCGAATTAGAAAAAAAATGGATAACAAATTAGTATATAGCTATTACAGTTACTAGTTATTCTTGTATCTGGTAAGTTATCGATAGATTTAAACTCAATATAATTTTATATAATGCCTTATGATTTAACTGATTCAAAAGTTAAAAAAACTCAAAATCATCTGAACAAGCAAAATTCTTTTTCAAAAAAGCCTCAGAAATTAAAAACTTTGGCTATATAAAATTTAGTCTATTAATCTAGATTAATTTAGATTTAAAACCCCGACCATCAGTCAAAATTTTGAATGCTATGTAATGCAAAATAAAAATAACCTTTGTATCTTTTTTTAATAATGAATGAATTTTTGTGGTTAATGTGTTCTGTGTCAAAATGATATTAAGTATGGTGTAAGTGAGCAGATTAATATGATACAGACCAAAATTAAAAACTATACTATACTAATCAACTGTAATTCCTAATTCTAATAATAATATATACTAAATCAGTATTATACAGATACTGATCAGTTCCTGATCTGCAAAACACCTTGCCAAAATTCATCTGAATCTTGCAAAAACCAATTTTATTTCTGTCAGCAAAGTCGGTATTTCAGTTGCTTTTATATTTTTCATTAACCGAATTGATAAATTATCGAGTCAGAATCAATAAATTACTGACTTTGGCTAATGTCAAAAACTTATTATTTTAGTTATTTTTTAAGTGCCTCAAAATTTATACATAAAAATAACCATAATGCAGATCTCATTTTCAAATTTCACCAATTGAAAAATGATTTAGTCAGTTCTTAATACTGTTAAGACTTGCATACAATAATAAAACTGATTAATCGCATATTAAATAAATATAAATTTGCAATAACATAATACAAATAGTTCTTTTACTGTCATTTACTTTTTTTCTTCATAGTACTTTGGATTTACAAGTTACAATTTTTTATTATCAATAAAAAATAAGCAGAGTTTTTGAAGAACAGAGATGTTTATAATAAGCATCTAATTATATCAAAAAAGTTTGGACCTTTACTGCAAATGAACTACTACATGTCAAGTTCATAATAATAAAAACTCTTAATTTATAATATTTACATAAAACACTTTTAACCTAAAATATTCATATAAAATATTCAAAAAAGTCTAACTATAATAGAATTAAAATTTCTTTTAAGAAAATTTTTACAAATTATAATTAAGCCACTATCGAAAATTTGCTATACTCAAGATGACATGGATGTATTCTATTTGTTAAAACAATTATATTCAAAATATTTTGTATATGTATATATATAAAATTTTGATTGAAAGAGTGTGGCGACTTAGAGTAGTGGTTAAGTTGTCACCTTCAAGTGGCAGGTCTAAAGTTCAAATTCTATCAGAGACGTTTTTAGAAAAATAGGCCTGTGTCCCGGTAACAATTATTTGATGATTAGTTGGGTATATTACCTGTAATCTTGGTATTACCATCTTGAAATGGAAGCTCCTAGCTAATCCAAATCCAAGGAACCGAAATAATTGAAACCCGTTTGGCAAGACCTGAGTAAGAAGATAGTGAAGATCTTTGACAATACTGCAGAAAAGCTAGAAACTGGAGACTGAAGAACTGAACGAAAACCCTGAGGCAAGAAGGATCCACCAACCTGGCCATCGGAGTCGCACCGAAGGAAAAGGTCCTATGCTACGGAATTAGGAACCAAAGGAAGTAAAACTGAAAGGCACTTAAAGCCTAGGTATAATGACCCGTCTGGGTTAACAGGTTTGGTAGTTAGGGAGGGATCAGTATAAAGATCGACTCGACATGGGTATCAGAATCAGAACGAACCTTGTAAAGGCACCGGATACTGGAATTGTGCGGTTTAATGGTTTGCTCTAACTGCTAGTGGTGGTTTCAGCTGCTGCAGAAGGTATTCGTAGCCTAATCTGGAAGTACGTGAGACATAGAAAGATTAAAGAGGTATGTACTACACCCTCTCTAGGGCAACCTGATAGTATGAGAACTCTACTGGATTATCTATAGAATTAGGGTATAAGGTAGTATAGCAGATGTTGATCTGGGTGGTCTTCAATAAGTAGCAGCACGAGGTTATGGATTGGTGTGATTATGGTGGTGGTGCAGGACCGGGGACGTTAGAGGGTTTAAATAGGTAATCTTCTAGTTAGGTTACAGGCATAGTATATAGTATAGAACCTTCAGGTGGACTACTTAAATTAGGCGACCAAAAATTGCACGTGTGGCTATATATACTCTTGCTAACCAGAAATGTACTACTAAATATACCTAATAAAAATCCACACTTCCGTGATATTGCAAAGGTATATAAAAAAAAATAAAAATAAAAATAAAAATTTGATTAAATACATACGTGAAGTTAAGTTTAATCAAATTATTATAATTACTTTTTTAAAATTATATTGACTACAAAATGGCCTATGCTGTTTTCTAATTTAAAAATGAAAATATGCATTAATAATTGAAATAAATTGAAAAATGATGCATATACACATAAGTTTAAATAAGTTATAATAATTTCTTTATTAATTGTAAATTTATACAAATATCAGTTGAAAACACTGTACTATTTTCAAATTGAAAAATAAAATGTGTCAATTAATAATTGATATGAATTGAGAAATGATGCATAATATATATAGCCTGATTGTCTCATTATATAACAGTCATTGTGATATCCATTTGTAGTGTTTATTTATACTATTTAGCCCGTTCTTTAATACTAGTATTATTTATAAAAAATTTTACATATATAAAAAAATCTTCGAGCATTCAGGTCCAAAAAATTTTTAAATGTTATGTAAACCAGGTTATTTTATTTGTATTGCCTTAGTTACATCTTTTTACAATTAAAGTACAGTATTTTTGTATTCTAAAGGTATATTTTCAATATATTTTTTTTTTAAAAATATCTTTTTATTCTTTTTGAAGAATCTTTACTCTTTGAAAGGCTATTCTTTTTTTTGAAATACTTTTTTTTTCTGAAATGTCTTTATTTTTTAAAAATAGTTTTTTTTTTTGAAATGTTTTTTTTTTAGAAATTTTTTATTTTATATAAAATGATTTTTTTAAAATACTTTTTTCTTCATTTGAAGTAATTTTTTTTGGAATAGATTTCTTTTCAAAAAGAAAAAAAAGCATATAGCAAGCTTTAGAAAAAGCTATTTGTTTTTTTAATAAAAAGCCAAACTTTATTTTTTATGCTTATAAAAAAATATTTTGTTATTGTTGCTTTGACTTAATTATATTTTTAGTAAAGATCTTAAAATATGATTTTGATAAATTTTAATATTACTAATAATTAAGAACATACTGTAGTTATATATAAATTTAAATTATTTAAAAAATTTTTAAATATTTAAATTACAGTAGCACCAAATCATACTACTAGTACTCAACATCAGTATGCTATATAATATAAAAATTATTATTAAAACAAATTAAATTTTATTAATATTAGAGTTAAGGCTAAGATTTGAGATGGGACAAGAGCATAGTTTATACCAAAATTTTGTAAGAAATTTTTTTATTAGAACACAAAAAGTGGTTTTTTAAGCAAAATTTTGAATTATTAAAGATTTTTTAAAAAATTACAAAGTTTGTTTTGATTTTTATGTTGCACCTAATCTTGACATTACACTGCAGATTGATAATTTTATTGGTTAAAATTGATGTGGTGTTGAGCACCACTAGTATGATTTAGTAAAACTATTAAATCATTATTTTTTATTTTTTTATCAATTTTTTTAAAAATTAACTTGTAATAATTATGAAGAAATTTAATAAATAAACTATAAAACTTTAATTAAATTATACAAATAACAAAATAATATTAAATTATAAAATAGGCTATAATATATATCCAAAACTTCTTGACTAACAAATGTAATAGAGATGTTCTGATAACATAAAAAAGTTGCATTATAGAGAGTTTAAATAGATAACTTCCTAGTTGATTTATAGGTATAGCAAATAGTATAGTCTCTATAATGTAATACCAATATGCAAACTACTTAAATAGGCAATCAAAAGTTGCATATATAGTTAGTTGTATACTTTAATGTAATAGAGAGTTTCATTATGAGCTTCTCTACCCAATATACTTGAATAAAAATCCTTACATCAAAGAGGCTAGTATAAACAAAAAAAAATTAAAGGTAGAGGATATGTAAATCAATTTTTATATGATTATGATAGCAAAAATTTTTTCTTTTTATAATTAAAGAAAATTTTATTAAGTAAATTACTGTATTTAAAATTTATAATAAAATTTGTAGAATAGATTCTTCTGATTCTAATAGTAGTAAAATTATTAAAATTGGTTAGATATTTAAAGATTGAGTATTAATTTTTTGTTTATAAAAATCATATAATGATCATATAATATAACCAATTAAAATTAATGATTTTATGTAATCCCAGCAAATTTGAAGTTACTACAGCAACTTCATGATATATACAAGTATAGTTTATTAAAATAATGTGGTTATTAAAATTTATATCATTTTTATAAAATTATAAAATTTTAATAAAAATTAATTGAATTTTCAAAAATTTTTATTAGTAGTGTATTCTTATATCTATATAAGATATTAATTTGCCATGCATATCATATAAAAAATGATCTACGATATCCTCTACTCTTAAATTATAAAATATTCTAAACTTATAATTTTAGTTTATTATATTTATTATTTTTTTTATTAAAGTATTCTTTGAAATTAAACTTTATTGATATTGTTATTAACTATATAGATTTATATTTTAGTATTATAACAAGAATAATGTTAAATATTGCAGGTTGCAACAGGTGTGGCGACTTAGTGAAGTAGTCAAGTTGTCGCATCCCAAGCGACAAGACAAGAGTTTGAATTTCACTGATGACGAAATTCAAATTTTATAGAATATGTTATGGCAGACTGTGTATAAACTGATGAATCATCGGATCTGTAAACTTGGTTGTTATTGGAAAGCTGTGGAACTATAGTATGATGTATGAGTTACACAAAACCTGAGTAAAACAGCTATATAAATTTAGGTATTGGAGCACATGGAAGCCTGCTTGGCAAGTCTCGAGTAGAGAGGTAGGACAGATCTTTGACAGTACTACGTAAAAGGTTATCTAAAAGATCCAAACACTGATTTCAGTAATTTGAATAAGAACCAGTGTTTAGCAAGACACTATACCAACCAGGCTGCCGGCTGAGTAACCGGAGGAAAAAACCTAACCGTGGGGACCAGGGCAGATCACAGCCCTTCTGAGCTATCTGAATTAAGAGTTTGGGTTACTGACGAAACTTAGGTACTAGTGATAGTTTATAAAGTGTGTGTTGAGATTTGTGTGAACTTTGCAAGAGCAAGGAGTAGGTAACAGTAGTGGAGAAATACTGCAATTACTTGGTCTTGGCCTAAACATAAGTTACCGAAAAATCTAGGTGATATATGTTTGTAGGATATAGACTGCTCTAGTAGGTTTATCATGAGGATAAATTAGTCCTAAGAGGTCTTAGTGGCAGTTCCTCTTTGAAGAGAATATCTGATAGTGCTAAGTTGATCAGAGGATTTAATTAGATAACTCAAGTAATAGTGAGTTATAGGTATAGCATCTAGTGTAGTACTTAGTAATAGAGAACTACTTAATTAGGCACCCAAAAGGTGCAAATATGACTAGAATGTACTCTTGTTAATGTAACAAAGTCAGAGGTGGTTCTGTAGCTGCCCTGACATTTGCAACCAAAGTTAATAAAATGTGCTAGACCCCCAAGTAGTCACCTTAACATTAAAAAAAAAAAAAAAAAAAGTTTGGTCCTAATGATATATATTTATAAAAAGTTAACTGTATATAAATTAAAAAACTAAAAAAATAAATATCTACTTATCAAAATCCAAATAGAAATAGTATAAACTTTTGATACTATCAACTCTCTATAAATGCATATTATTAGGATCAAACTTTTGAGAGTTTGCATTTAGAGAACAATAATAAAAAATGCATTTATAGAGTTTAGTATATATTTGGGTTAGAAAATTAATATACATTTAAGAAAGTTATATACTTAGAAGGATGCATTTAGAAAGGACCGACTGTAGTAGCTATTGGAATAGACTTTATTTAAAGTTAATAAACCAAACAAGATAAAAATATTCAACAAATTGCTTTACCAACCAGATTATCAGAATATTGATCAAAAAAAATTTGCAAATACTATGGAATCAGAGTTCTTTTTGAACTATCTAAATTAATAGTCTGAAGTGACTAGCTAAAGAATACTAAAAAGAAAAGTATTAAGTTGTTTTTAAAAGAAAAGTACCAGAGTTTAAATGAACTCTACAAAAGCTAATAGGTAATAATAGCAGCTATAATGCTTGTAAGTACTTATTTTTATATTTGGTATAAATAATTAAAAAAGACTAGATTATATACTAATAATGAATAACAAATAACTTTAGCAAATAATACTTTAAAAATAAATCAATTAACTATACCAATAGTTTTTTTAAAAAAATAAAAAATTTAAGATTTTAACTAACTTATATAATAGAGTTTGTTCTATTAATACAAGTAGAGTTGTATTACAAAATGTTTAAATAGGCAAATATATAGTTTAGATTGTAGAATATAAAATCTATATAGATAAACTATTTAAAATAAATACTAAAAGTATATATATAACTAGTATATATTTTCTAATATAAGGTAGTTTCTCAAAACTATTCTATTCAATAATACTTAAATAAAAATCTGTACTTCAAAAGGCTAATTTAAAAATAAATAAATAAATAAAATTTAATTAATTGATAATCTGCCTATTAACTGAAGAATAGGCAAAATAAGACGTCTGTTATATAAAACATTTTTTTACTAAGTTAATAATATATGCTTACTAATTGAAAGTTGTAGAGCTTGTTGAAATACATCTAACAGTAGTTAGATCATCCAAATCGGCCTAGTGGATGGTGAGATATTGTTGAAATATGATTAGCTAACTACAGTATATAAAAATTTGTAACAGAAATTATATATGAAAATCACTATCAACAAAATGTGGCATGCTTCTATCTAAAACTTTTTCTTACTAAGTTAATGATACATGCCCATTAAATAAAAGTTGTAGAGCTCATCAAGTCGTATCTAACAGTGGTTAGATCATCCAAATCAGCCTAGTAGATAGTAAGATATTGTCAAAAAATGATTGACCAACTATATAAAATCTCTATATAAACAAACATTGTTTACATAGAAATTTTATATAGTCGGCCAATCATTTTTTGATGATATCTTACTATCCACTAAGCTGATTTGGATGATTTAACCACTGTTAGATATGACTTGATGAGCTCTACAACTTTTATTTAATGGGCATGTATCATTAACTTAGTAAGAAAAAAGTTTTAGATAGAAGCACACCACATTTTGCCAATAGTGATTTTTATATGTAATTTCTGTCACAGATGTTTATATAGTTAGCCAATCGTATTTCGACGATATCTCATCATCTACTAGGCCAATTTAGATAATCTAACCACTGTTAGATGCTCTCAACAAGCTAGTTATATATATAACTTTTGATTGCTTATTTAAATAGTTTGCTTATTATTAAGTTTTATACTAGATGCTATATCTATAACCTAACTAGAGAGTTGTCTATTTAAACTCTTGTATCTATAAACAGTAACTCTATAACTAAGCAAAAATACTTTTTACTTTTTTATTATTAGATACCAATTTAGAATATAATCTAGAAACTTATTATATATTTGTATTGTCTATTATCAGTTTGTATTTCTTTATATAATATTTCTGTTATACAAATACTTTAAGCTCTTTTATTCTCAAAATAAATTTGCTAAAACTTTTTATATTCACAATCTGGCTAATTTAGACTTTGGATAACTTTTATTAGTCCGAATACAAGTACTTGTAAGCCAAAGTCACTATTGCTATCTACTTTTGACTTTGTAAAGTTTATCTAAACAGTACACAGCTTACAAATTATTAACTATATCTTTTAGCTGATCTAAACTTCTAATTCAGATGGCCTAAAAGAACTATAACTGCTTCTAGTTCCTACAAAACTAGTTTAGTTATTTTTTTAATAGTCTAATTAATAAAATATCTTGTCAAACATTTTGGTTCTATTAAATTTTCAGTTTTTCAAATAATAATTCTTTATATAATACTATCAAAGATCTGTGCTACCTTTTTACTCAAGTTTTGCTAAGTAGGCTTTTATCATCCGATTTGTTAGATTTACTCAACAGCTTCAATTAAATTTTATATAATTTGTATATTATATTAATACTATATTTCACTAACTCTTAGTACAAGCTATTGTAACTCTATTACAGATGCTAACTTAATAGGATATAATCTTCCAAATATATTTTGTAAATTCAAAATTTCATTACTAGTAGATTCAAACTCTTGGCCTACTATTTGAGATACAACAACTTATTAACTTTACTAAATCACTACATTCTAATTAAAATTATAAAATTTAACCAACTATAATTTATTATAAATTTTTATTTTTTGTGATTACTAAAATACATTAATAATAAGAGTGTAGCAACTTAATATAGTTAATAAGTTATTGTATTTCTAAGCTGCAGGTCAAGAGTTCGAATCCATTAGCAATAAAATTTGAATTTATAGAATGCATAATAAACTATATTCTATTAAGTTTGCATCTGTAATACTGTATAGTCATATCAGCTATTATTAAAAGATTGTAGAATTATAGTATGATATATAAGTTATACAAAATCTGAGTGAAGCAGCTGTATAAAACTAATGGATTAAAGAATACAAAAGCCTGCTTGGCAAAACCTAAATAGAGAGATAGTACAAATCTTTGATAGTACTATGGTGCAGAAAGTCTTAACTAGCCATTGTTTTAATTTTATATATACAATGTAATCTAAATTAGCCAATCAGGTTACTAGAATAGGTAATACAAATTAAATTAAAAATTTTTTTGAAAAATTTTAATTTTTTAAGCTAAATTTTGATTGGTTAAAAAAATTTTAATGATAAAAATTTAAGTTTTTAATTGGTCCAAATTAAAAATCATATATGTTTCAATTTTATTTTTAATATAATAATAATTTGACTTTAAAAGTTATTAACTTTTTATAGAAATCATATTTTTAAATTTGATTAGTAATTTTGTAGAGCTTGTTTTAAAAAACAAAATTACTGGTTAGTTTTTTAAAATTTTAATTTTTTAAAGAGTTAATAGATTTTAAAGATCATCTATTAT
>CAJVPZ010002990.1:0-11590 GCA_910592135.1 Racocetra fulgida | reverse complement strand
TATCTTATACTTGTGACAAATAATTCACTAAAAGGGAAAATTGCATAATTAACACAATTGTGATATAGGATTCTCATCATCATCCTAACGTTAAGTGCTAAAACAGGAATTGAATGTTTAATAAACGAATAAGTAAAAACATAGTATTTTTTAATGATAAAAAAAATACATTATCCCCAACTTTAGTATTTGGTCTCCAATTTTAAATTTTAGTTACCAAATTACATATTAATAAATCAATGTTAAACCCCGAAAAAATTTTTTGAACCTCTGATCTTGACTGATAACACGTCCAACTAAATAGACAATTCTTCGTGTAACACGATTATCCTATTTGTCACCGGTAGTTACAAAAGTCTCAATTTTCAAACTCAAAATTATGTCTATGAAATAAACTTCCATGTCTTAAAAATATTTTCTTGCACAATTTTACTATGTACTATGACCTTTTTAAACCTAAATATAACTATAAATAAAACCCAGGTACCGCCACGCCTGGCGACAAATGGATTATTTCAATAAATTAATTGAGTAAAAAAAATTTCTAAAATAGAGCAATCGAGTAAAATTTTTAAGCTAGTTAATATGTATTTATGAGAGGAAGTTTAAAAATCTTATATGAAACGATTATAAAAACTCATCAAATTTCAAATTGTATCTCCTCTATAAATTACATGTTAACTGGCTTAAAAAATTTGCTCAATTACTCAACAGAACCTATATTTTAAACTAACGCTAATAGAGCGTTTTTTTTTTTTTTATTAGAATTTCAAAATAGGAAATTGCTAATTTACACCACAGGTGATTATCACCTGTATCAAAAACGGGACTAAGAAACGGGTCAAGTGTACTAAGTAAAAATGTTCAGAACCCTCAAAAACATGATCTTAAACTGCACCCTAACCCTAAATTTTAGCAAAACTTATATCACCACAGGTGACCATTGGATTTTTTCTTTTGGGGAATACGTATTAATAATCATCATAATTGGTTACACGAAAAAATATTTTGTATGGGACTATATATAGTTTGATTTACATAGTACATCGAACACCAATCAGTTTAATCACCAAGATACATAGTAAAAATCATTTATTGATTTTTTTTAATCGATTTGCGAAATTTTCAAATTATATTAAATCATTAATAAAGAATGCCTTCGCGCAAACTTTAATAACTTCTGTTATATTAATTCTTTTTTAATTCTGCGAGTTGATATTTATTCTTTAAGAGTGTCTCTATTAAGTAATAACCGCATATTTTAAATATTAATTGTTTTTATGTTACGTCAACTAGTATTTATTATAGGGTTCGGGGCACAGTGAGCATTTATGTACCCCACCCAAAATAGAATGATTATCATTGTTGTTATTTTTTAAGATTAACGTTAATTAAAATTAGGGTAAGGGTAGGGTTTTAAAAAAAAACATATACCAAAATTTTGAAATTTTTTTTGTTATAACGCAAAAGATTGTTTCATATGCAAAATTTCGAGATATAGACGATTTTTTGAAAAAAACGATTCGTTCGTGTAGTATCTACATAATTGATGTTGATTGGCTGGAAACCGGTTTTCAAACCGGTTTGGGGCACATAGATGCACGCCATGCCCTTTAGGGCATGCCCATGGGCCAAAAGGCATGCCTATACTAACCCGACCTAACTTACCAAATATTAATCTGATTGGCCAATATAACATAGTGGGCATTAAATTTGATTGGATGATAGAGTGGAATATTACATTATATGTTATATATTACAGTATTAGCAATTTCAAGTCTAAAATTTGACTAACCAATAAAATTTTTACTATATCACAGGATGATCTACAAAAAATTAGCCAATTACAATGAAATTCCGTTATGTTACCCGTGCCCTGAACCCTAATTAAATAACTTAAAAAAATCTTCCCTTAATATGTTAAGCATTACATCACTCAAATATCAATGAATAGAGTTGTTAAATACTTTTGTTAAAGTATTATTATAATAATAAAAATATTAATATGCGGTTACTACTTAATAGAGGCACTCAAACAAAATTAATATAGCAGAAGGTATTGTCGGGGATGATGCTGAAACATTGACTTATTTTAATACGAAATTTTAAATTTTTTGGGGAATGTTTTTTTAGCTTTTTTTTTGTAGTTAAGTTAGGATTTAGGGCTAGTGTTTATAATAAAAAAGTATAGGTGGATTTTAGTAGGGTTATATTTCTAAATTGAGACCCCCACGTTTCAGCATCATCCCCGACAGTTATTAAAGTTTGCGTAAGACATTTTTTATTAATAATTTATTATAAATCGAGAATTTTAAAATCAATTTCAACAAAATCATCACTACGCAATGATTTTTTACTATGTATATGTCTTGTGATTAAACTAATTACGTAGTGACACCCCAATCGAACACCCTAGCGTTTTGACGGGGACAGTAGTTATTGTTAAATTAGTGGTCTAATTTTTCAAATTTTGGGGTATTTCATAAATTCATTGTAATGATCTATTAGTGTTGGCAATTTTATCTGCCAAACCAAATGTTTTAGCCATTAGCTTAAATTACGCAGACCAGTATGATATAGGTTATTGTGTTACAAGCCATAAGATTTTTATCAGCTGGCTTAGCCAGCTGATAAAAAAATAGGCTAAGCGGCTGGCTAATGGCTAAGGCCAAATTTTTTACCTTCGGAAATTATCGGATATTTACCCCTTGCTCGCATTTTATGGTATATATTACGAATAGTAGCGGTGTAAAGTATATATATAGTGTATATTACAAAAATCGCATTTAAGTATATAAAACTAGCATGCTATGCTTAAAATATATAATAAAATACTATAGTCGTAAAAAATTTACTTATTCTACAGAAAGTTATTTATCTATTCCGAGAATTTTTTCTGAATATGTTAAGATGGTATATAGTATTATTCATAAAATACTAATACACAAATATTTTCATTCATAAATGCTGAATCCGTATTTTTCCGTCTGTCAATATGATAAAGAATTGCAATTCTTTCTTTATACTGTTATATGTGGATATTTCGTTTGGAGTTAATGAACCAGTCAAATTTTTGTAAGAAATATTCTGGACTTTAGTGTTTCAATTTAGTCAATTTGGCTGACTTAAAATATCGACTTTGTCGACTATTAATATGTACTAACATGAAAACCGAACCCTATCGCATTATGAATAGGTACAAAGAAGAACTTGCAGACTTAATAAATTATTTGAAATTGAGCACTATCGTCAAGAAGCTACGGAACAACTTATCGTAAGATGGGCAAATATAAGGAATCGTTCGATGATTTAAGTAAATCATTAAAAATTGATCCAAAAAGTGAAGGGATAGGAATGATTAAGTTGTTTAAGGGTTATTTAAGAATTATTCTCCTCGCTCGCCTTAGTAAAACTAGCTCTATTGGCCTCCTTACCCACCCATTTTATTAAGTGGCACAGCAACTTAGAATATCGCAATGACAACTTGAGACCCTGCGATATTGATAGTTTGAATAAATTGGTTCCGAGGCTGCAATTACAGTACAAGAACCAGATTCAAATGAAATGTGCAGCAAAGTTAATTCTTCTTGTAAGATTGTATTAGTTCGCAGTTAAGTCGGAGGAATGGTAATTAATTTGTAAACTATTAAGGGATAATGAATTGAGTGATAACCTCTGACTTAAGGTCCAAAGGTTTGGGTTATAAATCTACGTTTCATCTAAAAATTTCAGTAGCACAATGAATAGCAAACCTATTTCCATATGTAATTTCTTCGTTTTAGCAATAAAGTCTTTGATCAAGAAATAATAAATATCTTTTAGAATTAAACTCATTTGGTGCCATTAACATTTATTTAGTTTATTGTTATATATTGGGTTCCATATATAACACGTTTTTCCAGTAGTATTTAATATCTTGATTAATTAAACAATTATACATTAAAATATGGAATCAAAAGAAATTAATAATTGATTCGATTAGGAATAAATAACTAGGTTATTCAGAGAATTAATTAAATATATGTAAAATAATATAGAAGTTTAAATTAATACTGTGATACTTAAGTATTTTTAAGTTATTTTGGATTTATAATTATTTAAGTAAATTTTTTAGGATGATAAATAATTAGTGACTAAGTTATCTAAGTATCAAAAAGCCACTGACTAGTTTTCGTGCATGTGATATAGATCCATTAGAATCATCTAATTATCCCGAATTAACCGAATACCATTCAACCAACTCTACTATACAACGTGGTACACTTGTAAGTCAATCTAAACATTGTGCTTGTGGTAACAATAACTTAAAATATAGCAGTAGATGATACATAAATTCATCGTTGCAACACTTATATTTTTAAATATGTAATAACTTATTTCGACAAGTAGTTTAACTTGACTCAGTTAAATTAACTTGACTGAGTTGATTAAAAACCAACATGACCTGTAACATATATATATAAAAACATGATTTTTGTATTTGTTTAAACCAAAATAAATTTTGATTCAATAATATACAAGATTTATGATAGTGATAGTCAACTTGGATAAACAATCCGTAGGATTCTCATATAAGATACTAGATATGAAATAGTAGAATCTTTAGCAGTATAAGTAACTTTTTGATATAAAGTTGAGTTATCTATACTTAGAGACTATTTTTAGAAGTGGACATATACTGTACGTAGGCTATGTAACAAAATTACTACTCAAGTTAGCAACCTACATAAAATTTTTAATAATTTTTAAATTTTGATTAGTATTAAAAAAAAATAAAGCTGTTTCAAAATAATATAAATAGAAAATAAATAGATATAAATTTTAAATAAGACCAAAATTCAAGTAAAATTTTAAGTTTTGTTAGTATTACAATAGAGTAGCATATTAATTAAAATTAATAAATATCTAAATTATTTAAATAAAGAATATATAATAAATAAAAATAAAGAAAAAGCTACTACTGTATAAAATCCAGTATTAATATATGACTAGATTATAACAAGTTATATCATTAATTTAGTAATATAGTATATTGTAACTAGAGTTATTTTTTTTTTACTTCAGCGATCCTTTCTTTATTTTATAATCAACAGCAAATTACAAATAGATATCTCAGTTAGCTAGACCTACATTATCCATCATAAACTGTTTTATGCCTGTCTAAATAAAGAATCTCTCGATCTGTCTCATTATTGCAACATAATCCTAGTGAACTAAAATTAAGCACTAGAGTATAACTCAGAAGCAACTTGCCTAAGTAAATATTTTCCTCTACTGGGATCCTTAACTTTCTGAAGATTTGAGCTCCAGTATCAGCAAATAGTTTTCACCATCCTTGTCAGAATTACCACTCTACAATAGAGTACCATCAATCTGATAACACTTTCTTGTAAAGAAGTAAAAAAGAAAAAAAATTAAATAAGTGTAGAATAAAAAAGGGGCAAGCAAAAAAAATAAATATATAAAGAAAATGACCAAATTATAAAGAAGTTAAAAGACTATTCTAAAATCTAAGAGAACTTGTCTACAGATATAAAAACCTGTTAACCAGATAAAAAAACTATTTATATGATTGTAGAAATCTATATATAAAATTATCTGACAAAAAAAGAAACTATGAACTAAGATGCACTTTAACCTGTATTAAGAGCTAAAAATTATATGCATATGACTTTAGAATATTACATATCTCTATTATATTGCTCCAGTTTACAACTTTCATAAAATCTACCTCAAATCCTAGAACACTGATTTTAAAGCCTCAACATATAATCATTGGTTCTATTCATAGCAGGCTGCTCTTTCTTAAAATCTTTCTACAGTCTTCACTTTGAGCCTTGTCTCTATGCTATATAAGATTAAATAGGGATCCTCCTTATGGTCAACTAGCATCATTGAAAGTTACTTCCTTGGGTTTGTCTTATAGAGCATTTATTTCTGAATAATCAAAGCCGATCTAATACAGTACTTTCTATATACTCTGATTAATCTAAACAAAACCTCCTCCTTATATATGATTGTTATGTTTCTTATTCATCATATTATAACTCAAGACTTTCCAAAAATAGAAATATAAATAGTGCTAATCTTTTAAAAGAGGTAGCCAAATTTCCTACTTTTTATCAAAAATTTTAAAAAAATAAAACAGTGGGAAAAAAATATAGTTTGGCAAGTTTTTTAACCAAAGAATGTTATTCCAAGAGTTCTTTATAGTCTTCTATTCCCAAAATAGTTTAAGTTTTCTCTCTACTTACTGTTCCTAGAGACTCCTCTGGTTTGGATACTGAATACAAAAGGGAGTCCATCTGGAAAGAAGAAAAGAAAGGCTTAACCTTTTTGCAAATCATTTAAAATACCCACTTCTCGGTATATCATGTTTGAAACTTTGTTAACAATAGTTCATATTGAGAAAACTTCAAATTATTTGTTCACTTTTGGTCTTGAGTCTTCAACTTGCTTTCAGAGACTGGTTGGTACAAGTGGTTGTTAAGAAAAGTTGTTTATTTATTTTTTTATTTTTTGGTTTTAAGGTAACCTCTTTGCCATGCTGCTCTTTATTTGAATATTAATAGTATTTTTAACCTTCAGAACATTCTGAAGGCTATACATATTTGTAAAGTACAACTAGCTATATCTACGCCTTTTGAGCACCTATTTAAGTATTGCTACACTAGATGCTATACCTGTACCTCAACTAAGGAGGTACCAATTTAAACTCTCTGCGGCTATGTACCAACCCTTTTATATCCAAGTGATGATACGTAGTACCACCTTATTTTCACATGCTGACTTAGGGCTTTAAAGCGGTTTTTACCATTTTAGAGAGTCCTTTAACCTCGAGATAAACCTGCTAGAGCCTTCTATACCCATATTTAGGCTGACCTAGACTACGGTAACTTACACCTAGTTTGAGAACAAGTATTTGCGAGCCGAAGCCACTACCATTACCTACTTCTGCCCTTATAGAGTTTACTTATATCCTGGCTCTGATACTCATCTAATCCGAAACCTTTTCACTGTTTCACCAAACTCCCAATCCAGATAGCACAGTTTGGTCTACAAGTTATGTTACCCACTTTCCTACTAGCTTAACCTGGATACTGGCCTATATCCTTTTTCTTCGATCGATTCTAGTGGCCTGGTTAGTATGATGCTTGCCAAACATCCGGTCCTCATCCAGATCTGTAGCTTCCGGTTTCCTTTTTAAGCTTTCTAAAACCATCAAAAGTATGCACTACCTCTTTATTTGGAACTTGCCAAGTAGATTCCTATTTGAGACTAGTCTACCAGATTTACACAGATCACAGGGACTTATCATGGATTTACACCGCCTTTTATCAGTTTGTATCACTTCGTATAACTTCTTTATTACACAAATGCCCCATGATCTCTTAAGTCTGTATTACCGCCCCTGATAGAGCTTACAAGATAAGCTGTCTATTAGGCGATCATTACACCTTGCATCTATTTGGTCTGACTGTTGTTACAGAATCTATATTCCAACACCCGAATAGTTACCAATATACAGAAGAATTCGATTTTTCATCGTTGATAGGAATTGAACTCTGGATGTGCTACTTGGGGGGCGACAACTTGACCACTTTATTAAGTCGCCACACCTGAAAAGTTGTTTATTTATAAATGTATTGTAACTAAAGTTATTACATTTATATGTTTTTTCTATTAGCTTCTAATTTTATTTATTTTTTCTTATTTGTTATTATAAATTTTGAGTATTAAATTTTATTAATGAAATATAAAAATATTTTAGATTTATTTTATTTTATTTTTTTTTCACTTAGGCAAGATCATGCTAGTGATCGATGTTTAATAAAGCTTCAATCTTTGTGAATGATTACAAATATATTGCTATAACATTAAACCTATGATCCTAACATCTCCTGGCTGCTCTAACAAGTGCTCATTAGTGACCTACTGCACCAGCGAGGTAAAACCTAAGTAATACCCTAACCAGAAGGCTCATCCGATCCACCACCCTACAATAGGATACCACCAATCTGATGACATCTTCTCGTAGAGAAGTGAAAAGAAAAAAAAGAAAAACTATATATAAAAAAAAAACACAGAGATATAGGGGATTTGATAAAAGATACAAACAAGAAGAGAAAGGGGTAAGAGAAAAATGAAAAAAAGAAATATATAGGAATTTCACCCACACCAGACAGTCACAATTATAAGTCTGTGTCGGGCTTTGTAAAAATTACATACTACTATCTAAACTAGTCTCTATTCTAATTTAACTAATTAGTATATTTAAGCGAAAACCTAAAGGAAAAAAAAACTTTTCGATATCAGCACCGTACTCTAGCACTATAAGCCCCTGGCTTCTTTTGTTTAAACTCCCATAAAAGCGTAAACAAAAGCGTGCTTTGGGCACCATAGAGAAGTCGGAAATTCACACAGTTGGTCTCAAAGCATTGTTTGTTCGGGTTGCCACTTCCGAGGCATGTAATCTATATGTCTATATTCTATTAGTATCCACGTGTTTGTTGTGACGAGAAAAAAAGTAAACAATGCCGACCGATTTGGTAAGTAAACGATATATTGATCTTTTGAAAGGGATAAGCTAAATCAGCCACTTTTTTACAAAATTTTCCCTGAAAAAAAAGTGGAGGGTTAACGAGAATATGTAAGGTTCTTTTGTAAGTTTTATAGTTGTATAGTTCAGTTTCTACGTATCTACTTAATATTCTTACCCAGAGACTTTGCTCTACTTGTTTCTAGAATAAACCTTCTAGTTTGAATGCCGAACGTGCGAGGGAGTCCGTTGAAGATAGAAAAACTTGATCCAAGGCACAAACCCGCCTAATATTCTTATAAGCCTGCTTCTCAGTATTTCACATATTGTAGACTTCGTCAACAACAAGTTTGCTTAGTGCAAAACCAAGAATATTGCTGTGTCTACTATGTTGCTTTCCTATATTACTGACTGTAGTTTGGAAAATTGTTGTTGACCAAGTGATTGTCGGAAAGAGTGATAATATTTTAGATTTATTATTTTACTAATGCTCTAATAATATATATTTAAATAATTGCAAATTATTAATAAAAAATTTTTTTATATAAAGACAAAATTTGAGCTTTTATTTTATTGTTTTATTTGCTAATATTAATTGTAATCTATTATAACTTATAAACAAAGTCATAGATTATAACTAGTATTATTAAAATTAGTAGTTAACTAAAATTTTGCTGATCAAATTGGTTTAGTCAAATTAGTCAAACTATATACTATATATTATATATAGTTAAACCTCACTAAATGCACATTGTTAGAATCAGCTTTAGAGTATGTATTTAAAAAGAGTTGCAATTAAAAAATACTAATAAAATCACAATATGACTATTATTATATAATAAATATAAATTTAATAGCCTAGAATAATGGATTTGATCATAGTCATATTTATATACTCTCTCTGCTGATCCTTTATATACAAAAATACAAAAACAAAACAACAACAAAAAATAACAGAAACACACAAATGGCTATAGAAAACAAGTCTTGTAGCTTTAAGAAAAAAGTAAGAAGACTAAAATTAATACTCAGTCTCTTAAGAGACTTGAGTAAATAGAGCAAAAGCAGCAAAGATATAGTAGAAAAACTTGAAAAATCAGCAATAATTTTGCTCTTTGCAAGTTGTTTAGGGGATTGGCCTTAACCCTGTAATGCAGATCAATTACTGTCATACAAGATACACAACACGTAATGAAAAATAAATAAAAAAAACATATTAAAAAATATATAACAGACGAAAACAAAGGAGATATACAAACACAACAACAAATTAGTCACATAAAGCAAGAAATAATAGAAAATATCAGAACAAAATCTACAACAGCAGAAAAAGCAGAGGAATGAATAGCAGCAATACATATAGAATTGAGACAACATAAAGTAGAAAGAATTAAATACACAGAACTTGTACTTAAGGAAAGAAATAATACAGCATATCAAGAGGCAATACATTTAGAAATCAATTCAATAGAATATATTCTACTAGATGAAGTAACCAGTACTATAAGAAACCTATGCACAGTAGAAAGAGAAAGGTTGTTTATACATAATAAAGAAAGATTGATTGCTGAATACACAAAAGCTAGAATAAAACAGGATGGATAAAAAAACTAGATAAGCAGAGAAAGTGCTGACAAAGGTATCATATTAAAATAATATTAGAACTATTATTACAGTACTTTAGAGAATCAGTAGAATTAATAGAAATAAAGCAATATGAAGAAAAAAGGAAAATAAAACTAGAAAAGAAATAAAGAAGGTGCAAGTTTAACAGAAAGCAAAGCTGCTAGAGCAAAAATATAAAAAAGCTAAAAAAAAAAGAAATATTGAAGAAAAGAATCACAGGAAGAGATATAGAAGGTTTAATAGAAAAGGAAACTTTAGACAAACTAACCAAAGAATCAGGACCAAGAATTTTGGCAATAATCTTAATAGAAAAAGAAAACTCTATCAAGATACAAATCAAAAACCTACGAAGGAAAATACTAAGGTAAATAGCAGAGTTTATATATCAAATAAATTTAGAAAATATACAAAATAATATTAAAGATTGAAAAAAGAAGAAAAAAGAAATCTTAGAAGAATGAAATAAATGAATTAGATCATTAATGAACATTAGCATAAATGAAGATAATACTATACAAAATGCAGCAACAGAGAGAACAATAAAAGTCAAGAATTGAAAAAGAAAAAAGAAAGACACCAGGTTTAGAATAGTAAAAAAAGTATAAAAAAAGTATCTGGAAATCAAGAGAAATACTTTAAATTGCAAAAGAAACCATACAAAAGAAAAGCAAGCTTATAGAATAAGAAAGAAAAAGCAGATACGTAGTTCTGAACAGTCAAGAACTGGAAGAGGAAAAAAAATTTTCACTTTAGAAATAGTAAGGAGGTTTTTAGAAAGACCAAAAGGTAAAGAGAAGTATGCAAGATCTTGAAAGGCACTTATTAGAAGAAATGTAAGACTATAGAGTAGAAAAAAGAAAGAAAACACAAAGTTTTGACAAAAGAGAAAAAGAAGATTCAGACAAGTTAACCAAGACCTAGAAGCAGAAGAATCAAAAGTAATATCGAAGAAACAGAAGAAGGAAAAAGGTGCAGACAAATACTTCTGGAAGAAATCTGTATAAAGAATACGATCAAGAGTAAGAAAAATAAAGTGAAGTTTAAGAACTGGAAGAAACACAAAAAGAAGGAAGAAAGTAGAAGATTGAAGCACTAGAGCAGACTACCAGTAGAAAAAAAAGAAATGGAGTATGAAAAGATGAATTGGTGTAATTATAGAAGATTATAGAAGAAATTAAGTAATAGTAAAATTTTTAGAATTTATAAAATAGAGAAAACACAATGTAATAATCTTACTTTAAGATTAGCAATTCAATGCTTTGCATAGTTCGCAAATATTAGCTATAGCCAAAGTGCAATAACATTGTGGAATATAAATATAATTAAATAGTACTGACAAGGCAGATAGGATCAATTTTACCGACCCATTTTTCAAATTTCCTTATTTGGAAGGATGCTAAACCGAAGCAATTAAAATTAGGGCTG
>CAJVPZ010002989.1:0-11590 GCA_910592135.1 Racocetra fulgida | reverse complement strand
TTTGTATATACACATATATATTAATAAAGACACGAGGCATGACCTCACCTTAAAAAAAAAAAAAAAAAAAAAAAAAATATATATTTTAAAATGCCTTGGTGTAAATTGCAAAATATGCCGTATATTTTATCAATAGGACACACTGGCAAATTTAACTCTAATAAGTTGAAATATCGGGTTTGTTGATATTCCAATGTTGATCTCTTGCTGTTCTAATTGTCGTATTTAATGGATCTTGTAAACTTTTAATTAGTGCTCCTAATCGATCAACCCGACCCCCATTTGATCAGTACATGACCCTGTTAATTGGGTATATGTAACAAGCTCTATAATCCCTTTCAGGATTATCCTTCCAACTTATCCCAAGCTATTATTTGAGTACACGAGTTATACTAAGTCTAGTAGCTATTATTTGGAAGATGGAATCGATAAATGGTTTAATGAAAATTATTGGTATGTTATCCTGATGATTACTACTATGATGAGCTCGTAAGCGCTGTTTAGCTGCAATACTTTTACGAACAAGTAAGGAACTCAAATATTTATGCATTAAAGGGATTATTTATAATATAATACCAAGAAAGTTTCTGCGTAAATACAACCATTACTTCCTTAAAATTTTGTTTTAATAACTTTAGATATGAAAATTTTAAATCATAAGCGGAGGCTATTAGTAAAAACATCACTATACTTCCTTAATTATTCGCAATCATCTTAGTTCTGAAGATATAAAAGCTTTAGCAGAAGCTCTTTGCAAAAACGTATCTCTGGTTTCTTTAGTATTTGGAAGTGTTAGTATTTCTATTTAGGAAGGCAAAGCATTAGCAACTGTTCTTTGTAAAACCACTACTTAGATCTTTGTAGATGTAGCTTTAGTATTGAAGGAAGCTGATGTTGTTAGTCAAAATTGTTTTCTAAATGTTTAAATGTCTAAATTTATTTTTTAATAGTAATTTCTTTAAAAAAATAGCAAAGTCGAAATTGCCTAAATTCAATTTGCCTAAATACCTAAATGTCTAAATAATTTCGACTAACAACATTAAAGGAAGCAAAACAATAGTAAAGGCTTTTTGTTTTAAATTTTTTCGATAGCAAGATTAATTTTGAAGGAGAAAAAATATTAGCAGAGGCACTTTGTAAGAACAGTGTTCTAATTTCTTTGAATCTTAGTTAGAATAATATTGGCACTGAAGGAAGAAAAGCATTTACAGAGGCACTTCGCAAGAATTTTTCTCTAACTTCATTAAATACAGTATTAGTCACAATAATATTAGGAAAGGCATTAGCAGAAGCACTTTGCAAGAACACTACTTTATTTAAATCTTAGTCATAATAATATTGGAATTTAAGAAGGAAAAGCATTAGCAGAGATAATTTGAAGAATACTGCTCTAATTTCTTTAGATCTTCAAAAGAATAATAATATTCTCTTTGAAGGCGCAATAACATTAGCAGATGCTTTTCGTAATAACACCACTATAACTTCTTTGAATCTTAATGAAAAATGAAATCGGTTCTGAGGGTACAAAGCGCTAACAGAAACTTTTTTTAAGAACACTGTTCTAACCTCATTGTATCTTGGGAGTAGTAATATCGCTTCTGAGATAGCAAAAACATTAACAGAGGTTTTATGTAAAAACAATACATTAGTTACTTTAGAACTTAGTCATAATAATATTGTCTATGAAGGAGGAAAAGCGTTAGCAAATATGCTTTGAAAGAACTCCTCCTTAACTTCTTTGTGCCTTTAGAATAACAAACTTGGATCAGAGGAAGAAAAAGCATTAGCTGATGCACTTTACTACTCTTATATCTATATCTCTTGACATAAATAATGCTAACTGAATTAGGTCTTGGCGGTAACATTATTGATTCTAAAGGAGCAAAAGCACTAGCGGAAGTTCTTTATAAGAATACTACACTAATTAATTTAAACTTTAGCCATAATTATATTGGTGTTGAAGGAGAAAAGGCGTTTGCAGAAGCACCTTATATAAATACTACTCTAACTGATTTAATCTCCGTGGTACTAATATTGGTATTGAAGGAGGGAAAGGCTTTTTACAAAATTTACAGAAGTAATACTTTGATCTTTTTAAGAATTTTTATTGGTAATGGGTTTAATTTTGAAGATATAGGATTAGAGTGGAGGGATTTACGTTATCTCTTAGCATATTGACAACCAATTTGACTTGACTTTATTAGTGTATAGTTGATAAAAAGGTTAGATGTTAAAAATTAACAGCGTTATAATAGATAAATCTTTTTCTAAATCTATTGTTTATTTTATTGCTAAACATGATGTTTTATGAATTATAAAAGAAATATAATATTAATAAAAGTTAAGGTAGGCAATGGTACAGGACATCTAATCACATCAAATAATGATTTCTAAACAGATTTTCAGATATAGTATTACTGGTTAAAATAATAATACTCAATAAAATGTTACAAATACCAATGTATTTTAAACTGTTTTCTACCTAATCGAAAGGCTCATTATATTGACATTAGTATAATTAAATTTGACATACAGCATATTATATTCCAATCAATATAAATTTTAAAATAATGTATGTCAATTTAAAATCAATGTGAATCGTATAACAAAGTAATATAAAATAATCAATAATTAAATACTCTTCAATTTATTGCAAATACAATCTTTTTAAATTTTTAATAATAAAATCTCAAAGATAAATTTGAGTTTAAAATTGATAATACTAGTTCTGATTTATTGAATTTATGCCAACTTGATTTTTTATAATTAAAATTTCTTGCAAGATAATATTAATTTGACTTTTAATCCCTTCTCGTTGTTCTTCTAGTAATTTTGATATATTTTGTACGTCTTCAGAATTATCTTTTAATGCATAAGAATTATCTTTCAATGCTTCAATAGTTACGGCAAAATGTAAATTTTTGATACAAAAATCAAATTCCTGATATAAATTTTCATATTTACTCTTAATGAAAAAATGTGCTACTTTGGGATACCGTATTTACAAATGATTTTATTTTATTTGAAACTTGAATGAAATTACGAAAGTTTTTGTAATATCCCTTATTTTGAAAAACCTTCTTCATTTCTTTGTAATTTATTTAATGAAGACATAGTGCCTTCAATATTATCTAACATTTTGCCAAAATTTTCTTTGTTATCTTGTGCGTCAACAATTCTACTGTAAATCTTTTGGGACAGTGAAATAAAAAAATCGATAATGGGAGCACTTAAAGTAATCCCTCCCCCAAGATATGCCAATATAAGTTGATTATTTCCAGTTCCGATCGAAGACAAAAATACCACCAACTAATTGTATAAGCAACTTGAGAAATTCCCAACTAAATAAGTGAGAAAGAGGAAAAAGGAAGTATAATTGCATTGTCCACTCTATTACAGTAGATTATAATAAAAAGATATGTAAGCACATAAGTAAATGCACTGTTTGAATATACAGTATACATTTATTTATAAACACTAACGGCGTTATCTTTGCAACTTGCTACACGCCCGATTTCATCATTTGCCTTATTTGTATCAATACTCCTTTAGTATATGTCACTTTATATAAAGTATTATCATCATTATTATTATGACCCCTATAATCATTAATCGAAAAGATTTTCCCACAATGTTCAACCAAAAAAAAAAGTTTGCTTTAGCAAGAGAAAGGTTGATCGAACTTGACAAGAGAGACAGTGTAATAGAAAATAGTACAATAGAAGAGAATACTATAGAAGTGAAGCCAGAAGAAATTATAGTTTACAGTGACGTGCCACTTGAAAGATACCTCAAATTTTGTGAGAAGGAACAGAAGTTTCATGTCTTTATCCGTTTAAAGAAGGGAAATGTGATTGCATACGATATGACGAGTAGTGTTCATGGGGCAGTACAATCTAAATTGAGTAGTTTCATGGACTGTTGGAGTGATCAATTTATTGTTAGGAACGATGTAGATATTACTGTTGGCCAAAATAGTGTATATTGCCCTGATATTCAGGTCGAACCAATACCATCGCATAGAAGAGGTGCAAGTCCAAGAATGGTTGTAGAAATTGGGAAACGGAATCTCTTGATAGTTTAAATGATCTAGCAGGGGAGTATTTTTCTGCGCGGACTAACATCCAAATTTATTTAGCAATAAAAATATGGCCTCGTCGAACAGATGACACTGCCGCAATGCTTGCACTCCTTTATCTACGTAATAATGTAATCCCAAACCCTGTGCTAAACTCATCAAACCCACCACTAAATACACAACCAACAATAACATTACCAAACACTGTACCGAATCCGGCGATTTCATTCGGAACAGCACCTCTTCATCACCAGCCATTGATGTTTGTTCAGAATACCGGTATACCGCATCATAGAATTACCGGTCTCTTACAACATGGTGATATTGCTTGTACAACTTCTGGCATGATAAACTATGAGATAACAATTCCTGCAAATTTACTCTTTAATGCTTTCCCCGGAGGCGTCCCCATTGGAGTACCTGACAATTTTAACATAGATTTATGGGAATTGCAAAAAATAGCTCTGATAAATGAGGTGTGTATTGTTTTCTTATTTTGCTGTCGCATTATTATCTGACATTTTTGTTTACTAATAGTATTAATTCAACATAAATACGCTTTATTGAATAATTCCTTTTCTAAATCACTAACATTAATTGTTAGAAGTTTTGAAAAGTAAATTTACAGAATGATAATGGATAAAAAACATCATGCCCGGTGTATATGAGACTTTAACCCTTTGCTGTTATTGATTCTTTTGTTTTGCATTATCTTTTTGCTTTGTTTCTTTTTGCTTTGTCTTTTTGTTTTGCTTTGCTTTTGCTTTGCTTTACTTTCTGTTTTGCCAAAACAACCTCATGGATGAATTTGATCTGATATTAAAGCTGTTGAAGTATGACTTACTGAAATAATTAGTCTAAGGTTTCAATTATATTATAATTTCATTCTCGATATATTTCACCTTTTTAAAAGCTAATTAGAATGATATTGGAAAAGTCTTAATAGATTTTACAGAAATTTAGCAAGTATATATAAAATTGTTTTTTATGTGAATGTTTAGTTGAAATATTAAATATTGCAAAATTAAAGTACTCAAATTTATTCTTTTTACAAACGTTTACTTAATACACCCAAACAATAACATAAAATTTTTTATGATGCATCACACATATCGTAACTACAATTTTATGGTGGCAATACCGGGGAAGAGCTGCTTTAAATGATTTCCAATTTTTTTCATAAAATGATTTTTAATTGTACTATATAGCACTAGAATACTAAATCATTAAGCCATTAAAACAAACATATCGATAAATGCATAATCTTAGTTTAGCAATTTGTATAAATCAAATCATTTCATTCGCATTAATTATTCATTCAGTGTGTGAGTATAAAGAGCATTTATTAATAATTGGAATTAAAAACTGCAAAGCAAGTCCACAATCCAAGTTCATAAATACTACTATTATGTAATACCCTTCAAATCATTTCATTATAAAAATTATTTACATTTTGATATAAAGTTTAAAATAGCATTTACATATAAAATAAAATAAAATATTATATATTATATATATTGTAATTATAAAGTGACTTCAAATATGGAAAATGCGCGTATTGTGATGAAGATAATACGTATAAAGCATGGTGTTTTTCATGCTATCCTGACTTAGAAACAACAAGGTGGACAAGTAGAAATAAGGATATTGATGATTGTATAAAAAAGTTCCAACTTAGAACCTATGCATGTGAAAATGCAATCGAATGGATTCCATTTGATAGTTTATCTGATGTTAAAGAAATTGGCAAAGGAGGATTCGGCTCTGTATATTCAGCAACCTGGTCGGATGGTATGCGAAAAATTGAAGAAAATAAATTGATGATGACAACTATTCCTATAAAAGATCGCGCGAAGCATCCAGCATTGTTGCACTCAAGACGTTGTCTGGTTCTTTAAAAGAAGTAGGTTAAATCTATTTATTCGACAATTTATTAAATAAATAATTTATTTGATTTGATTTATTTACTTAATTATAAAGTTTGAGAATCATATAACATGTGGCTTATTTGGCAGTAAACTTAAAATATACGGATTAACTCAACAAAGTGAAATGAATACTTTATGGTATTTCAATACGCCAATAATGGAAGTCTTCACAAGTTTTTTAAAAAAATTTTCATGATCTTACCTGGCAAACTAAATTAAAACTACTTAAAGACATTTCTTGGGATTTATGGATGATTCATGATGTAGGTTATATTCATGCAGAATTTCACAGTGGTAATATTTTACAAAACGAAGGCATTAGTGAAAATATGCAAACATATATCTCAGTTCTAGGATTGTCTAAAAAGAAAACCGAAAATGATTCAAAAGGCGATATTTATAGTGTTATGCCTTATGTGGCACCAGAGGTTTTATTGGATCAAAAGTTTACACAAGCTGCTGATATTTAAGGTTTCGGAATCATCATGTCAGAAATGTCGACTGGACAAAGACCTTTTGATGGAGATGAATTCGATATAAAACCTGCAATAAGGATTGCAAAGGATTGCGTCCTGAATTTTCACCCGAAACTCAAAACTGCTATGTTGAACTGGCGAAGCAATGTATGGATTCTGATCCACAAAAACGGCCTAGTGCTAAGGATGCTTTTAGAAAATTGAAAATTGGCTTAATAAATTAGATAGTTTAGACGATAATGAAATTAAAAAGCAATTCTTGGATGCTTTAAAACATTGCCGATATCAAAGCATCCTGATGAAATATATACTAGTAAAATTATCAGCCTAAGTTAATTTTTAAATGCATTTTAAAAGTATTTATTTTTTCAATTAATCTATATTACAGTCTCGGATATTACCAAATTTGGACGTTGCAGATCACCTCCTTTTTTGTACGATCAGAAATTCTCAAGGCTTCCATTTAAGTCTATTACTAATCTATGAAAATCCATGAGGCTAAATTTACGCCAATCACCATTCGTTTTCTTATTTGGTAAACAACTGCCTTCTAAAGCCCTTGGGATCATGGGGGATCCCTAGACTACATAATCATAGGACAATTTTTATTAAAATTAATTTGAAAGTTTATTATTAAATGATTTTTTTATAAAAAGAAATAAAAATACTATATAAATTGATTCTAGAAGAGTCGTTTACTAATATCCGAGACTGTATTAAGGGTAGGGTGAATGTAGATCATTTTTACTAGTAATCACATTACTAATTTTTTTACAATAACATTCAATTGAAATCATGTGATGATCACATGTTATTTATATTGTGTAATTTAGGCAAATTTCGGTTAACTTAGGAAGAATTAACGATATATGTAAGTATATTTTTTTTAAATAAAATAAAAGTTCAAAATTGTATTAATATAATTAGAAGGGCTTAATGTATATATCCTAAAGTTTTTACAAGAATTGACTATATTTTGAAAAACTTTTATATGTAACACATATTAAAATTTTGTGTAATATTTTTTTAGCCAATATATTTATATAAGAATGATCTACACTCACCCTACCCTTAAAACCTTTGTTATACTTATTTAAATATATTATTTATTTATATTTATTTATCTTATTTACTATTTATTTATTTAGATTTATTTCTGATTTATAATTTTAAAGGCTTTGGTATGTATACAAATAATAAATTTATTCTATAATTTGTAAATAGTAATAATTTTATTTATGTTTTAAATAGATAAAAATTATGATTAATATGTTTAGTATATAATTAACTATTTTTTATTTATATAAAAATAAAAAATTCTTGTATGCACATTACTATTTAATATAGTTGGAATAATTTTGTATCGATGAATAAAAATTATTTTTGATTGAGATCAACAAATTTTATTATTATCATTATTGTCTTTGATAGAATAATTGAAGACTATTATAATAATAATAATAATTGTCCAAAGCGTAGTGAGGATTTAATAGTCTGAGCAAAATTGATGCACATCTATGCAATGTCTAGTGGAAACTACCAATGAAATTCGAGATAGTATGGGTCTCGTGATGATCGTCAGTCAGGGTAACAATGCATTGTTTCAGACGTTTATCAGATTCTGATTTCCTAGTAATAATAATAATAAATGTGGCAGCTTATCTTAGCTTAGGCAGCTATAATAAATAATCCAGTTCTTATAGTATAACTGTTTAATATAGTTGTCACAATGCTGAAAAATTTTGCATCAAATGGTAATGTTATTTTGATTTAGATCGATGTGCTTTCTATCTAATAATAGGAGTCTTCACAAATTTTTAAGACAAACTAAATTAAAACTAATTTTCAAATTCATAGAGCAGGATACATTTACACTAACTTTCAAAGTAGTAATATTTTACAAAATAAAGGCCAATGCAATCTTAGATTTAAGGATCATGATAACTCAAAAAATAAGATTTTTGGAGCTATTCCTTATGTAACACACCAGAGATTTTATTAGGTCATTAGTTTACAAAAGCTGCTAAAATTTATGGTTTTGAAATTATTATGCTAGATGGCAACTAGAAAAAACCTTTTGATTTATATAAACTTGATGCAAAATTTGTAGTCAAAATTTACAAAGGATTGTGTTCAGAGTTTACACATGAAACTTCGAATTGATATATTAAAATTGCTCTGTAGTGCATAGATTCAAATCCAGAAAGACGGCCTTTTCCCAATAGAGTTTGAAATAAATTTCAAGTTTCTGTAAACTGGAATAAATATATGCAAGGTCAGATGATGCAAAATTAAAAAACATTTCTTAAAAGCAGACAAAACAACCAAAAAATGTTAATTGTCACACCAAAACATCCTGATTGTGTATATTAGTAAAATTATCAATATGCAAAGTATACTGGATGCAATTAAAGGTATTAAGGATTTTTTAAAAAATTAGATATTTATTTAAACCTAATTAACAATTCTTATTTAAAAATATAAGATATATTTAGTTATTTTATTTTATAATATTTGGTTTTTTTTAAAAAAAAAAATAATATTAAATTATACCTTTAATTGCATTTGATATTTTTTGTGTGCTAATAATTTTGCTAGTATATATAATCAGGATGCTTTTAAGAAAATTATTAGTAATGTTTCAAGATTTCACATATTGGTAGATTTTTGAAATTTTCTATTAAAAATTCTAATAATATTTAACTGTGAATAACTTTTGATCTACTGGTCTGTTTTCAATGAAACAATTACCAAAATGTTTATTTCGATGAAATGATTCTAATAGATTCAAAATTGTCAAAATCCAACTACAGAATCTTGATATTATTAATGATTCATTTTATTTTAGGTGTTTTAGAATTGGTTTAACTAATCTTAAAACATCTAAAGTGACACAAATCTCTATTGACCTCAGGATCCTGTAATTGGATTTTTGAAAATTTTGGGTCTATTAGAATCATCTCATCAAGACAAACATTTTGGTAATTGTTTCATCAAAAATGAACTAGTGAAACAAAAGTTATTTAAAGTTAAATATTATTAGAATTTTCAATAGTAAATTTCAAAAATCTGCTGATATGATTAGCATTTAAAAATTGCTTTTTGATATTATTTTTATTATCTAAATTTAACTTATTAAGTCAACTACCAATTGAATAATAAATACTCCAAGCAATAGATCATTTTTATGAATCTGAGTTTATGCACTAATTAGTTAATTTACTATAATAATTAAGAGTTCTGAAAGTGAACACTGGTTGCAATTTATTGTGAATATTGATGGCAAGTTTAAAATCAAATTTATAACTATTAAAAGGTCTTTGACCAGTTATTATTTCAGCTATAATAATGCCAAAACCATAAATATTGGCTTTTGTGCAAACTATTCTTTATTTGACAAAACTTTGGCATCAATATAAAGCATAATATCATAAATAGCATCTTTTAAACTATTTTTTTCTTTTTATAGATAATTCTAGATATGAAATATAAGAAGTACCTTTATTATAAAGAATGTTACTACTATAGAAGTTAGTATAAATATACTCTGCATCATAAATTTAAACTAGATTTATTAATATTTGAATGTAAAAACCTATAAATATTTCTATTATTAGTATACTAAAATACTATAAAGTATTTATTAGTTTTTGAGTTATAAGTTAAACCATATATCCAAAGTTAACTATTATAAAATATATATTGTAAATAATTTTTAAATTTATTTATTTATTTATTTTTTTTAAGGTGAGGTTTTGCCTTTATCTTTATTTAATAATTTGTATTGAGAATCTGCTAGGAGTTTCTCTGGTTAATAAGACCAATAATTACAAATATTTTTACAAGAGTGAGACTTAGACTATAGATATCAAAATCTAATTTATCTGCAACCTAAACCTACTAGAGTAGTTAAAAACTCACCTAGATTCTATAATTTATAATATTGTTAGTGGGTGTGCTATATTTTATCCAAGAAGTTAACCATGTATATGCTTTTTTAATTGCTTTTTCAAGGAGTGGCAGTTATTGTTTATGTGTTGTTGATTAGGTAAACCACAGCTGCAGTTGTAGATATATAGTATTCTCAACTGTGAGTTATTAGCTAGCAGTGTTATATTTTGTCTGATTCGATTTCTGTTTATTTAAGTAGATATTTGTGTTTTTGTTTTCAGCTTGATAACTTTGCATAATATGGTTTTCAGATTAGATTGTATATGTTCTGAGATAGTTGTAAGAGTAGTTGAATAGAAATATTTGTTGCTGTTTTGTTAGAGTCTGTATGCTCTCTAATAATTTGTATGAGTGTAATAGGTATGAATCTTTGTAGAGTTGTGAATATATTTGTGTTAGTTCTGGTATAGAGGTTAAGTGATAAACTTGGATAATGGATAAGTTTGTTCTGTAGCTCTTGATGTAGTGTGTTTATTAAGTCAGGTCTGGAGGCTTGCAGAAATTGTTGTATTGTGTTAGTAATAATTGTATTTAGATTAGATGCACTTGGATACGTAAGCCAATGCATTTGATCTTTATGAAAATTATATGAAATGCAGTTGATGTCTGGAAAGTATTAAGGATATAGGGTATATAAGTTTGATAGTGTAGATAGTATATTAAACATAAGTTAAATTTTGAAGGTTTTTTCTTGACAAAGTTTGAAGTTGGTATAGGAGGATAATTTTTTGTGATTGTTATTTAAATAAAGCCAAGTGGCATTTCAATCAATTTGTGTTGTAAGGAGTATAATATTTTCCATTCGGTGTTAGGAGGACCATAATGCTATTATGTGGCTATTACAAATGTTTTTGATAAATTTAGAGGGTTTCTAGAAATTACGTAATTTTTAGTTACTAATAAATTTTAAAATTTTACCCCACCTACCCACACATGATACTTTATTAGCCAATCAAATTTTATATAGTATTTTTTAAAAATTATTTATATATTCTAATTTTTTTTTTTTTTTTATTGAATTTGCTGTATACAGGAAGAGATAATTACAAGTTTATATCAAGATGATATATTAAAAAAAATTATCTACTATTTCTTGTATAACCACCTAGGTGTAGCAAAACACCTCTTAATTTTCTATTTATAAACTAACTTAAGAC
>CAJVPZ010002988.1:0-11591 GCA_910592135.1 Racocetra fulgida | reverse complement strand
TTGATAATATTTCCTTGGAGTCTAGATATTCTAAGATGTTTGATATAGTGCTTGTAATTGATAGCGAACGGAATCCCTATATGTTTTTTCTTTGTCCAAATAAAGTCATCTAATTAAGATGTTAATTTATTACATAATTGGCTGTATATATCAAATGCTTCAATAGATGATCTTTACTATAATGGCTGCCAAGATTGTTTGAGGGTATGGATTGGCTAGTTAAACTAAATTTAATATGATTCGTCTATAGTTTTGTTGTTCGTCTAGGTTTTGTCAGATGAAACCAAAGATAAAACTGTTTTGTCTGTATAGGAATAGTTTTGTCAGGCATCATTAGCCAGAACTTCAGTATTCGATTTCAATCATTAAGATTCTTAATGATCAATAATTAGTCATGGGATTGAAATAGGATCACGGTATCGATAGATTTTTAATTAGAGGTAACAATGACGTGATCAGAGTTTAGATCAATTGTTGATTCACTATAAATAGAGTTTGGTTTAATAATTGATTCTTTCTTTTTTTTGTTCTAATTTAAAATCGGGAATAGAGATACAACAATTTCATGTATGCAAAAATCTTATGATTTTTATATTCTAAATTAAAAAAGTAAAGAATTAGCAAATCCAAATAAACAATTTATAATAAATAGCATAGACTATTAAAATGACAAACATATAATTATTCACCACTATTGCAATACACTAATGAAATGCTAGATCAACAACAATCTGTTAATCATTCAAACATATATTCAGTTTTTATTGATTTTCTATTTACATTTGCTTTAACTATTTGTTAGCTATATATCTTCGTTCCTGGTTTTTAGCGTGATTGCGTCACACAGCTACTTTATTGTTTATATCTGGATTAAAATTTTTCTTAAACTTTAATTAATGATATTTTGACAACCAATCAATCAATTTCGATAAAATTTTTTTTATTTGAATTCTACTTATCTGTAAAATTTGAATAAAAAAAAATTCATTGAAATTGATTAATTGATTGTCGAGATATTATTGATCAAAATTTTATAACCAAATTTCAGTATAGTTTTTATTTGATATCCAGATTAAAATTCTTTTTAAACTTTGATTAATGATATCTCGACAACCAATTGATCAATTTCAATGAAAAGTTTTTTATTTGAATTCTATGTATCCGTAGAATTCAAATAAAAAATTTTCATCAAAATTGATCAATTGGTTGTCAAGATATCATCGATCAAAGTTTTGTAACCAAATTTCAGCATAGTTTTTATTTGATATTTGGGTTAAAATTCTTCTTAAACTTTGATCGATGATATCTCAACAACCAATTGATCAATTTTGATGAATTATTTTTATTTGAATTCTACTTGTCCTTAGAATTCAAATAAAAAAATTTTCATTGAAATTGGTTGTCGAGATATCATCAATTAAAGTTTTGTAAATATTGGGGTACAAAACTAATCGATAAGCACATTTTCAAATTTATTTAATTTTATATATACGTACATAAATATGTATGTTAATTTTATATATATGTACATAAATATGTATATATATATATTTAGTTTAAAGTTGGGCCAGGTAATATCTGGGATCTCTGTTAAATTTAAAATTTAACTTAGATTTCTTTAAATTAAATATATATATATGTACATATTTATATATATATATAAATTAATATTAGACCAGGTATTACAGGTAACTCTGTTAAATTTAAAGTCTAACAGAGATCCTGAAAAAAATCTCTCATTTAGGATCCTTTGTAGTGCTAAATATATTTAGTCGACAACAATGTTGTTGTTGATTTGAAAAAAAAACATAGTCAAAAAAAAAATTGCAATGTTACAGAGATCCCGAATATGTACTATATCAGCAGTGCATATTTAAAATCTCTGTAAGATTATATTTTTTTTGACTGTTACCAAGATTCTCTTTAGTAGAGGAGAGATAGTTTAAGTATAGTAGGAATTTAATGCAAAGTTAAATAGAGGCTTTATAAAATGATATAAAATCTTCAAGTAAATTAATAAAAACTTAAAAAATAAGTCTGTTAGTATGGATAGTAGTGATGGTGTACTTAGTAAATTATATAATTTCTTATTATTAAGGTTTTTAATTTAGATATATAAGTTAATAATAAATTCTAAAATATTTTAAGAACTGATAGTTTGATTGTATGTTGAAGTGATTTTTGAATATAGTTATTTAAAAATTAAAATTTAAATATATTACTCAGTAAAATGCAATACTAAGTAGATTATATATATGACAATTAGGTGGATATATAAGATAATATTTGTGAAGAATATAGGGAGTAGGCAGCTTATTGATAGAATTTTGATTCTAAAAGATTTAAGAATAGATGATTAAAAGTTATGTAAGTAATTTGAGATCTTTTAATTATTATTATAGTGCTTGACAAAATTTTTTATTTAAAAATATATAATATTATATAAAAATTAATGTATAGTATAATTACTCTCAGTTTTGATTAGATTCTCATCAAATTAGCCACATACTTCTTTGATAATTGATTTTAGTTCTTTCTTATTTCACTTTTCAAACAATTAAGTGTTCTAATTTTATTTTTGTTAGATTTATTTTATAAGTCCTCAAATATTCTTAATTGGATTTTAGTTGAGTAATATCAATAGCCAGGTGAAAACCTGGACATTATTTTTTTTCTTCCAAGTCTTTATGATTTTTGAATAATGTTTTAGATCATTGTCCTTCTACAAGATCCAACCATCATAATCTTTACTAAAAAGATTTACAACAGAAGGCAGAAGGGCTGTTTTATACAAAGTGATTATATATTATACATTAAGTTTATATATAAAGCAAACCAATCTTCCAAAGTGAAAAAAAGAAAAATACCTTTATATATGAATCTTTAACAAATGCTTAATAGAAAAGGTTATTTTCTTTGTCTTAACAAACTGCCAAGCTTTTTTAAATTATTAATTTAGGCAGAAGGTATTTTTGTTATTAAATATAGTTATACTACAAAATCTCAACAATCAAAATCCCAACGCTTAAAATCCTGACAACTAAATCTCAAAACACAAATTGTGACAAATTAAGATCTTGACAGCATTAAAATCTTGACATTCAAAATCCTGACATTCAAAATCTCGACACTACAAAACTCAATAGAATTAAAATTTTAGCTTGGGATTTTAATTCTGTTAAGATTTTGAAAGTGTCAGAATTTTGAATGTCAGGATTTTGAATATCAGGATTTTAATGCTGTTAGGATTTTAATTTGTTAGAATTTTGTGTTTTGGGATTTTGTTGTTGAGATTTAAGTATTAGAATTTTGAGTATTAGGATTCTGTAGTATAACCATTAAATATTATAGAATTTACCCAAGAGAGCTATTTGCTTAATGTTTCTTTCTAAACAAAGGCTTTACAAGTTTTTTATAATAACAAACACCACCTTCACTAAGGTGCTGTTAAATAGTATGAATATTAATATCTGTATTCTGTTTTAGAAACTCACAGCAGATTTTTAGCACTAAAATATCTATATTTTCTTTTGCCAGCTTCAAAATCTAGTTGTCTTGTCTTTTAATAGTGACCTTTAGTGGTCTAACCTTGGTTTATTGTATAGATTCTTGCTTTTTTACTATCTTTTTATTCATTCTCACACTATTTTTTCATCACAGTAAATCTGCTTTGCTGTCTTACATATTGAAAGCTTGAAGCTCTTCAAATGGGTGGTTAAAAAGGCAATTTCATATCACATATATATAGAAAGAATCATTTTTTTAATTAAAACTTAGTAAATAAACAGAGTAAATATTTTTGCTATATACACTGCCTAAAAAAGTTTAATACAATTTGTATATTCAATATACTATATCTGTATGAAATTTTATGCTTCTATATATGAACTTTCAAAATTACAGATATAAAGAAACTTTTGTCAAGCACTGTAAATAAAGCCAAGTAACATTTCAGTTAATATATAGTAAAATAAATATCTATTGTTGAAATTTATTTTGAAATAATCAGATAGTATAGATTTGTATATAGTAAATTATATATATATTGTAAGGAGTTAAATATAGATGCTATGCTTAATAGACAATCTATCTGTTATCTGGACAAGATTTGCAAATTTTATAAGTAAATTTTACTATTAAGCCAAATATAAAAAGATTATATTTAAAATTTTTTTACTAAAATAATTACTCTTGAGCTCATAATGAAAGTTGTAGAGCTTGGTTTAGGCTGCAGATAAATTAGTGTGAGTTTCTTTTCTTGCTATTTTAGGATATGAAGTTTAAATATATTCTTTTCTTTGTATAAGAGTCATATTCTCTTTTCTTTGTAAGAGAGCTGTATATTCTTTGCTTTGTAAGAAAATTAAATTAAATTTTAATAAAGACAGAGACATGGTCTCACCATTAACATTCAAAAAAAAAAAGTTATAGAGCTCATCAAAATGTATTTAATAGTAGTAAAAATATTAAAATTGGCCTAGTAATTCTTAAGAAATTTTTAAAAAACTTTTTGCTATATATAAAATTTCTTTAAAAAAATTGATTTTTTTAAAGAAATTTTATATGTTAGTGAAATATTTTTTAAAAATTTCTTAAGAACTACCAGGCTAATTTTAATGTTCTTACCACTATTAGATATGTTTTGATGAGCTTTACAACTTTCATTATAAATCCAAGAATGATTTACTTAGTAAAAAATTTTAAATGTAATTTCTTTACATTTACTAATTGAAGAATTTATATATAATTTTATATAAATTTTGTATAATCTGCATTACATAGCTCTCCAGATAACTGGTGAATTATCTATAAAAGATATAATGATGTATATAATATATAACTTGTGTAATGAACAAATTAGAATTAATAAACACAAAGTATATGATTGCACTACAGAAGGTTACATAATAGTTCTGAATAAGTCAAAGCTGTATTTATAATAGTAGTAATAACAAACTATATTATGCATATAAATAATGTAGTTATTAGTAATAGTACTAGTAAACTATACTATAGTAATTCGTAATAATATAATAGTAAGCACATAATTAATGTAGTTATAGTATAAATTTAGGGTGGTGTTCATTTCACTGACAATCACTTCACCGACAACTTAGTTCACTGACAATTAATTCACCGACAAGTTCATTTCACTGACAATTAATTCGCCGACAGCTCATTTCACAGACAAAGTAATTCTGGTCATTGTCGTTAAGGTCAGGCTAAATTAGAGTTAAGGTTAGTATAATTTATAAAAAAAACTTGTCGGTGAAATGAACTTGTCGGTGAATTAATTGTCAGTGAAATGAACTTGTCGGTGAATTAATTGTCGGTGAACTAAGTTGTCGGTGAAGTGATTGTTAGTGAAATGATACGTACCCATAAATTTACATAAGTAATAAATGTATTAGTAATGAAAAGAATGAATGAATTATAGTTATAAATAGAAAAAGAAAATAAAAATATTTTCTCTTTTGCTTATAAACTGCAGGCTTCTTTTCAAGTGTTAATAAATCACTCTGAATACTTTGGCCCTGTTACAAGTGAAGCTTTTTTAGTGAAGCTTTAATTTTTTTTATTTATTTATTTATGATTTTGCTGTATACATGATAAGATTAGTTACAATTTTTTTTATCACAATGATATATTAATTCTAACTATTTATATATCTTGTATAACCACTTTTATGTAGCAGATCGCACCTAATTTCCTATTTAAAAACTAATTTTAAAGTACAACTAGTTATAGGAGTAAAAAAAAGGATCTCTCAACTAGTGCTCTTCATATATTCACTTTTAACAAGTGACCTAGTTTTCTTCAGGTTTCAATTAAGGAACCACAGAAGAATTTTTCATTAGATAAATTCTATACCTTTACAGGCAGGTTATACCACTTTCAAATTACCCTGCCCTTATAATTTTCACCCAGATGCTTAAGGCTATGCTACCTCTCCACTCAGATCTTATCATGAAAATATAAAGATCTATATTTTAAAATAACTGAATGGGTCTGAAATTTCTTTAAGTTTGATGATTCACCAACCTTAATAATTACATTAGACTCTTCTTTATCATTAAGAAGTTAAAGGTAATCATTTAAAAGTTTTTCGAATAATATTTTTGCCATTTTTTTTTATCAACGTTGTATCTTCGGAGTTCCGTTGGGAAATTCTGAAATTATCGATGGCCATTGTTATACAATATCGATGACACATTGTTATACAAATTTCCATTATAGTAGTGGATATGTATGCATAGATAAAGGTAAAAATCACGATACATAGTACGTCATACAATAAATGCTACATTTTAGTTTTATAATGGATTTGAAGTAAATTATGATTTATCTGTGATCAATGGTGATGATTTTAAAATTATAATCACGTATTTGTTTTCAATTCCTTGTGAAAATCGTATTTGCATAAGTGAAACCGCAGTATGTCATCCCAAAATCTTTCACAATGGTTAAATGTCACTTTAGTTAATAAATATAATAAAATATCAAATTAAATCAGTAAGATACCAAAAGCAATGACCACTCTTATATCTTCCAGCGGAAAGGTATATGATTGAAAAAATGTTGAGGACGTAAAGAATTCATGGCAGATAATTAAATTTGATAGTAGTTATGGATGTTCTATAGAATAGGTGGGCAAACTCTGCCAACTCCGCAACTCTGATATTAAAAAATTAATGATTACTAATCATTAGCAAAGCTTATTTCTTATATTGCACACCTATTCTATAGAACATCTGTAGTTACTTAAATTTATAGTTAAAACCTTTTATACAATTAACTTTAAAGACTTGATATTATTTCTGTTTTATTATTGACTTTCAACTCTTTATTGATAAAAACTTTATATGACTTACCAAGTAGTTTGGCTTATACCTCACTGACTTATAGCCAAATACGTAACACAAATGATCATTTCAAAATATGGTCTTAAATTTTTATAGTTCTTAAAATAATTGCAGATTTTATATGAAGTTTTTTTTCTTGAAAATGACCTTATGAGACATAGTAATTATTATGTTCCATAAAGTCATTTTCAAGGCAAAGATGCCATATAATAATTATTTCAAGAGTTTATTAAAATAATTTTATTTATACATTTATTTTATTAATTAAACATTTAAAATTTATAGCTTAATAAGATTATTTTTTATAAATTTGGAATATTTCATATTCTTTTAATGAAAAAGAAGATTTACCATATTCATCTAAAGGTATATTTCTAATTGATTTTTCATAATACTTCGTTTGACAGAAACTTCATTATCAGAATTAAAAGTAACAAGGCCAATAAATACCGGTCCGTAATCAGCATTATTAGGCCAGACCAATTTAATTCGGTGGTTTACATTACATCCTTCTCACAAAAGAGGGGGGCGGGCTGGAGGGAGTTTATTATAAAATTTTTCCGAAATGATCCGCGATATAATAAAAGTTTTCCGAAATTTTCCACACATATAGTGAGGGGGAAGTCAGAAGGGGGGGTAATGTAAACCACCGAATTAAATTGGTCTGGCCTTACCAAGTGCTCTTTCCGGTGTTTTTATACAGAATTGTGAATATTACCAATTTTTATGAAAAAATAAAGCATTTGTCACAACTCAAATTTAGATTTATCCCATCCAATAGGATTGTATCCACCAAGAATTTCATCAGTGTCTTTAACTTTTATAACTACAACAATATCCTTTTTCTTATCACATAAATTACAAAATGAATTGGCAGTAAACCAATCTCTGCTTCCACGAAGAAGAAATCTAAATTCATATGGATTATTTCTTGTAGAATAAGTAATGGTCTTTTCATCAATCCATGAGGCAATTTCAGCTGCATGTTCTTCATTAATAACTGCTGAAAATGGTTTTGTTGCAAATTTGGTGTTAAAATCACACGAGGAATTGTTGATGATATTTGTTGATTTGGATTTACAATTCTTTTCATTATATCTTTCCAAAGATTTTATTCTAGAATTTTTTGATATGGTTGTACATTATGAATAATATCATTACCAGATATCTGAAAGAAACGGATATGGGGTAAGAAATTTTGTAAAGTAGTCTTTAAAGCCTGAAAATTTTCATGAGTCCAGTCATCAGGGTCTGATAGTAAACCTCCATTTAATGACAAAATTCCAAATTTTTCCTTCTTCAATTTGTAAATCATCACGTTTTATAAGAGTGACTAACATATTTTCTTGAAATGAAATATCATCCGAGTCAAGGACTTTACTCGGATATTTTACTATAATATCGTTACACCATTCTTGTAATTTTTGAAATTGGCCACTTTGAAAACTTTTTTGATAAATATTATTTTAAAATGTAAACGAATCCAATGAGCTTTATCTTCAATTAAATGTGTTTCAAAAAGTTTAACCAATTCTTCAAGAAGAAATTCATGTGTAATGAACATGAGGTCAAATATAAATGATGCATCATGGTTTTCTAGAGTAACTAGTCCCCCATAAATATCTACTGTATATTAAATTAATAAAGTTAATATTTAATCGTAGTTTTCTTTTAAACAATGTGAATAAAACATCAAATAGCTTACTTTATAATAACTTCGAACTGTTGAATTGAGATATTCTTTAAATTAATTATTTTCATGTTATTTTGATTTTTCTTAGCGTTCGTCAATTTATCATGACAATATAAAGATCTATATTTTAAAATAACTGAATGGGTCTGGAATTCCTTAATGTCTGTTGATTCACCAACTTTAAACATTATATTCTTCTTTATCATTAAGAAGTTCAAGGTAATCATTTGAAAATTTTTCGAATAATATTTTTGCCATTTTTTTTATCAAGTGTCAAATCTTGGGAGTTCTGTTGGGAAATTATCGATAACATTGTTATACAAATTTCTGTTGTAGTGGGTACGCATGCATGCGTCAGAGTTTGCATAGATAGAAGCGGAAATCACGTACGTACGTACGTACGTACGTACAGACCTAAGTACGATAAATGTTATTTAGTTTTATAATGGATTTGAGACCAATAGTGATGATGTTAAAATTACCATTGCGTATTTATTTCAATTTCTTGGAAAAATCGTATTTGTGTAATTGAAGTCGTCCCAAATCTTTTCACAACGGAAGATCGGCTTAAATGTCGCTTTATTTAATAAATATAATAAAATATCGAATTTAAATCAGTAAAATACCAGTCGCAACGACCTCTAATTTCTTTATGAAAGTATATGATTGAGAAAATTGTTAACGACGTAAAGAGTTCATGGCAAATAATTACATTTGATAGTGGAAAAATACAGTTGCTCAAACTTATAGTTAAAACCTTTTATTTGATAATGTAATTTATTTATTATTGGCTTTCAACTCTTTATTAATAAAGGCCTCACCGACTTATAGCCAACTAACACAAATGATCATTTCAAAATATGGTCTTAAATTTTTGTAATTCTTAAATAATAGCAGATTTTATATGGGGTTTTTACCTTATGAGACATAGTAATTACTATGTCCCATAAGATCATTTTCAAGGCAAAGATCCCGTTTAATAACTATTTCAAGAGTTTATTAAAATAATTTTTGTTTATACACTTATTTTATTAATTAATCATTTAAAATTTATAGCTTAATAAGTTCATCATGCTTATAAATTTGGAATATTTCATATTCTTCTAGTGAAAAAGAGTTACCAAAAGATATATTTCTAATTGGTTTTTCATAAACCTCTGTCCGACAAAAACTTCGATTAATATTATTAAAAGTAAAAAGGTCATGAAATACTGGTCCGTAACCAATATCATTAAAAATAGCATATGTTGGTGTTTTTACGCGACTTAAAATAGAATTTTGAATATTACCATTTTTTAATGAAAAAATAAAGCATTTACTGCAACTCGTATAATAACCTTTAGATTTATCCCATCCAATAGGATTGTATCCACCAAGAATTTCATCAGTGCCTTTAACTTTTATAACTACGACAACGTCCTTTTTCTTGTCACATAAATTCCAAAATGAATTGGCAGTAAACCCATCTCTGCTTCCACGAAGAAGTAATCTAAATTCATATGGATTATTTCCTGTAGAATATGTAGTGATTTTTTCATCAATCCATGAGGCAATTTCAGCTGCATGTTCTTCATTAATAACTGCTGAAAATCGTTCTGTTGCTCTTAATGGTATTCTTAATGGTAAATTTGGTGTTAAAATCACACGAGGAGGAAGGATTGTTGATGATATTTGTTGATTTGGATTTACAATTCTTTTCATAATATCTTTCCAAAGATTTTTTTCTAGAATTTTTTGATATGGTTGTACATTGTCGATAATTTCATTACCAGATATCTGAAAGTAACGGATATGAGGTAAACAATTTTGTAAAGTAGCCTTTAAAGCCTGAAAATTTTCATGAGTCCAGTCATCAGGATCTGATGGTAAACCTGAATTTTGGGCAATACCCCATTTAATGACATAATTCCAAAGTTTTCCTTCTTCAATTTGTAAATCATCACGTTTTATAAGAGAGACTAACATATTTTCTTGAAGCGAAATAAAATCAACCGAATCAAAGACTTTGCTCGGATATTTTACCACAATATCGTTGCACCATTCTTGCAATTTTTGAAATTGGCTATTTTGAAAACTTTTTTGATAAATATTATTAAAATGTAAACGAAGCCAATGAGCTTTCTCTTCAATTAAATGTGTTTCAAGAAGTTTAACCAATTCTTCAAGAAGAAATTCATGAGCAATGAACATGAGATCAAATAAAAATGATGCATCATGGTTTTCTAGAGCAACTAGTCCCCCATAAATATATCTATATTAAATTAATAAAGTTAATATTTAATCGTAGTTTTCTTTTAAACAATGTGAATAAAACATCAAATAGCTTACTTTATAATAACTTCGAACTGTTGAATTGAGATATTCTTTAAATTAATTATTTTCATGTTATTTTGATTTTTCTTAGCGTTCGTCAATTTATCATGAAAATATAAAGATCTATATTTTAAAATAACTGAATGCGTCTGGAATTCCTTAATGTTTGATGATTCACCAACTTTAATAATTACATTATACTCTTCTTTATCATTAAGAAGTTCAAGGTAATCATTTGAAAGTTTTTCGAATAATATTTTTGCCATTTTTTTTTATCAAGTGTTGAATCTTCGGAGTTCCGTTGGGAAATTCTGAAATTATCGATGACACATTGTTATACAAATTTCCGTTATAGTACGTCGTACGTACGTACGTACGTACGTGCGAACCTAAGTACGATAAATGTTACATATTTGGTTTTATAATGAAGTATATTATGATTTACCTGTGACCAATAGTGATGATTTTAAAATTACCATCACGTATTTGTTTCAATTTCTTGGGAAAATCGTATTTGCATAAGCGAAACCGCAATATGTTGTCCTAAAATCTTTTCATAACGGAAGATCGGCTTAAATGTAACTTTAGTTAATATAATAAAATATCGAATTAAAATCAGTCTTCCGGATAGGGATGGTAAAAAAATGTTTTAAACAGTTTTTTAAACATTTTTTATTGTTTTAAAACTTTTTTTAAAACATAGAAGTCTGAGATAAAATTTT
>CAJVPZ010002987.1:0-11592 GCA_910592135.1 Racocetra fulgida | reverse complement strand
AAACTCCCTCCAGCCCGTCCCCCCCTCTTTTGTGAGAAGGATGTAACGTAAACCACCGAATTAAATTGGTCTCGCCTTACATATAAAATACTGCTATTCTGTGATTCCATCTAAATCGGAGTTAGGAAATTTCCCAAACTAATAATTATATACATAAAAACGCAGCACTTCGTTTATTTTCGCCCGTATTTGGAAGTAATCAAAGCCATGTAAATTAAAAGTCACGTGACATGAATAAAATACAACAAGGCTTTCTCTATTTGGTAATGCAGTGTCACTTTTATATTTTACATATAATAACAACCAACAGCTATTGCAATTATTATAATATTAGAAACCTTTACGGCAGACAAGAATATTGTAAAGTAATCTGTAACCTTACGTTAATGCATCCAGACTCACGCAAATTTAAAACACATTTTAATGCAATACACCACGCTGTGCTTGTTTAATTTTTGCATGTCAAATTTGAATTATTATGTTACATTACGGACTGAAATGAACAGGAAAAAGCCTTTATACGCCTATGCAGGTCCATAAGTAGCAATAAAAATTAAAGCCAAAACGAAAAAGTAATAGAGGCTAAATTTTTTGCAAATGAAAGTATTTGAGATTCTGTTCTTTATTCAACTAATGCATCTCTTTTAATTCAAAAACTATATAAATACTTTGACAATTTATTATAAAAAAAAGTCATTAAGACAATTTTAAAAGATGGCCTTTTCTAGCTAACAATATATACATAAAAGTGCTATTTTTACCCACGTAAAAATCTTAAAAGAAAGATTTCACTAAGCCAGCACCACAAATTATTATAGCATAAAATAGTCCCTGTCGGGAATGAAAACTCGATCTAGTTTTAATTGGACCATTTCGTTGGTGATTCTGATCCCACTATTGCTAACAATAGTGCCGATAGTATCAGGTTATTACAAATTTACATATCAAGAAACAAAATCATCAGCAAGTACACCTCGAATATGGAAGACATTTGCATACAATGATGGTACATTGCTCGCTCATATAGTTCGAAGGGATGCTGATAATAGTAGAGGCAATCAATTTTGCCTCCAACAATTATTATCACTACGAATAATTTATCCCAACAGAACTGTATCAGAACTTGATATTGACCTGAAAATTCAATCTTTCAATTATTGTCTTATTGCGCAAAATTTGGGACTGCACTTATACCCCTTACAAACCGGTTATTTTCTCGTAAATTACTTTAATGCAACAAATGTTAATGATTTCTCTACTTATGAAGAATGGGCAATGATCATTAATTGGAACGGGGTAATACTTAGGTTAGTTTAATATAATCGATATTATATCATTCGCAGCTTATCTGTTCGATTCTTTAAAATCCTCTTATATTATCAGTAAAGCGTCTTTTGGATACGCTTACACAAATCCAGTATCCGTCGTGTGGGACCCCAGCCAAACCACTATAAAAGTTAATATCTCACCTGAGAAAGGATTTTTGCGGCTTTCTGCGATAAGAAATACCACAAATGTTGCATGGGCTCAATATTTAATGTAGATTTAGACTTTATTTAGATGTTATTTTGATTAAGATTAATATAACATCTGAATTTATGGTTATTTCTTTAATTAGTGATTCCAATCATCAATTCCAACAACTTTCGAACGGTACAATTGAAAACTTCTCTGTAAGTAGCTTAATAACCATCGCGACAGTTGATGAAGGTTATGCTATTGTTTACACAAAGTCATATGATACAACTAATTCGAACGATCCACGAATTATTCGTGCGGCGTTGTACATTCAAACTATTGGCTATGGTGATGAGTCACTAGGACCTCCGTTGCTTCTCTACCAGGTTCCAATTCCAAACATTTTATTGAAATTGTCATCTTGCGACATTTTCCCTGTTAGTGGCAGGCAAATTTGTACATTAACCATGATTCAAACCAATGTTACAAATAATACAACCGACGAAAGACAATCTATCAGTAATAGTAACACTTATAATGCGAAAATTTCATTTTTGTCAAGTGGCTCTGTTATTGAATTTACACCAATATCCGTACCTAATGTCGCTAATATCACAGAATGGAGTATGTATTCATTACCATATGGAGGCTATTTGTTGCTTGCTCCAACATTAACACCAAATAGTGTAAATACTTACGCATATGCCTTTGATGAATACTCGGACACTTGGCAACCTTGGGATCTTCCAGATCCTATTCCTTCAAACTTAGTCGGTTCTTTATATATTCTTCCCAATAATTCCATCGCTTTTGCTCAGCCAGAATCTAGTAATACTTGGTCATATCTCATTTCAGACATACCCAAATTTACCAAAAATACGGATAATGGTTATTCTAATGTTCATGTCAATATTACTAGCCCTAAAATTGGCAGCGTGATTTCAACAACAACGAGAAATATTACCATTAAACTTTATGACCCTGTGGAACTTTCCTCTGGAAGTATTTCAATCTATCAAACTAATAATAATCAAAATGACATCCTTCGGCAAACAGTTTCTGGAAAAAATGTTGACTTTTGTTCAATATCAAATGATGGATTGACGGTAACCATTAAAATTCTCGATAGCACTTTTAGTAAACCAAATGACGTGTTTTATGTAAAAGTTGATAATAATTTTGTAAGGAGTAGAACTTTTAAAGAACCACTTATTGGAATTCATGAAAACATTTGGAAATTCAGCACAGGTAATCTTTTATTAAATGTTATTATGAAGATGGACGTGCAACCTATAAGATTGCAACCCTACCCTCAAAAAAAAAACCTATGAGTACTGTCAAGGGAAAACCTGTCATCAGGCTTTCAATTTTACCTTGTACCGGACACAATCAATAATAAATAAATGTGCATTGAGTCGAATACAAAATATAATTGAAAGCCCAATGACAAGTTTTCCTTTGACAGCACTCATTTTATGTGTTACTATAGAAAGATTGCAACCCTGGTTACAAATATCTTTTTTTGAGGGTTTATCTTTAATTATTATTATCAGTTATTGTTGAAATAAATGGATAACTTAAATTTTTATCCGTTTATCAGAAAATCATGAAGAACCATTTGCAGGTAAATTTGGCTATTAACTTAATGTTTAATTAAAGATTATATGAATATATTATATAGTATTATTTACGTATAGACACAGTATCTGGTTTGTTACGTCTAACTCTGGACGGAACAGCGCATTATGAAAGTCTTAATTCCAGTAGCAAAAACGAATTCTTTTCCGATCTTCAAGATGAAATTTCAAAAATTCTTCCCGTTTCTCCTTCGCGTTTAAGTTCTAACAAACATGTTCAGGTTGATCTTTCTATTAATTCAGGCCGACATATATTCTTATTACTTAATATCAAACAAACAAAAGATAAAAATGAAAGAAGTGTTGCATCACTTATCCGAGATTTAAATACAATGATTCGTAATAAAGAAATTACATCAATTGGGTTAGGCAACACTGTTAAATATCTAGATGAAACTTATGGGTTTGTTCCATCGCGTAAGTGCTATTTTTTTTTTTTGTTTACAAAAACTTAACCAAAATTCATTAAACTCAAGTTACTTTATATTAATCTAATTTAGCAAATTTATGGGATAAATACAAATTTGAGCTGTTAGCAGTGTTTTTGATAGCTTGCTTTTTGGTGGCCCTTTTCATATTGGCTCGTAGGAGAAATAAAAAGGGACACAATATTGCTATTTTACGACTTGGCCTTATTTTATTTGACATTATCGCAGATATTTTATTCTTAGTTAATAATGGTAAAGATGTCGAGTTTCTATATATCCCCAGGTACGATAAAGTTTTTAATCATATATTTACATGAATCATGTCAAATAATTATAAGAATAATATTTTTTATGTAAAATCTTATAGTATAATATTCCTGGTAGTTCCAATTTGCATAAATACCATCTTAGCTTTTACGATTATTATAAAGGAAAACACACGTCCTGAGTTTTTCTCATGGTTTGTTCGAAACGGAAATGTTACATCAATATTTACTATATTGGCTGGAACAGATATTGAAGCATTAGTCATACTTAAATCAAATCTTGCAGGATTTGCATCTTTCCAAGCACCTTTTTCAGATAAAGCTCAATCAAAAATATTTTGGGGAACATGTTTGAATATCTTCACAGAAGATATACCTCAAGCAATCATTCAGGTAAAGATTAATTTGCATAAGATGTTTCACGATTTTGAAGCATAAGTTCAACAATCCATTTATAATATTAGATCTTATATCAACAAAACACTATCGTATATGATATTATTCCACTTCTTACCCTCGTCTCATCCTGTCTAAACCTGACGATAAATATGGTTGGAAGATTATATCAAACCATTAGTAGAATCCGACAAAGAAACCAAAGACAAAAATATCCTAACATTAGCGAAACGAAATAGAATTTTGTAAGTTCCCAGCCCTTCCATTGATCTGGGTAATTATTTTTGGATCCAGACCATAATGTTATTACGTCATATATAAAATTGGTCCGGGTTCAAAAATAATTACCCATCTACATCAACTGATTACACAAATGTGTGCTTGTAAAACGTGAATGATCGATAGTATAATGATCAGAAATAAAAACCAGAGAAGTAACTATATCTCAGAATGTCATAATAAAAAATGACTTCGAATTAGTAATCAGAAAGTAATTAGCAAATACAGTCAGACCTCTCTAAATGCATTGTGGCGGGACCATATGCAAAAATTGAGTTAAACGTGCAGTTAGAGAGGTACTGCATTTAGGGAGGTAAAAATCTATAAGTGTTATATTAGTTGGGCCCAAGAGAAGACGTGCATTTAGGGAGGCTTTTCATATAGCGTGCATTTGGGAGGTTGCATTTACGGTCTAACTGTAATTCAAAATATGCAATCAGGAAACAATTATAGTTAGGAAATAATCAGAAAATAATTAAAAAATCAGAAAATTATTAGAAAATAGGAAATAATCAGGAAATAATTAAAGGTAACTAATTCAAAATGTCGTAACCAGTAAATAACATCGATTTAGAATAACATTAATGATAATTCTGTAATTAATAATTGGTAACTTTAATTCAAAATTTTATTTATCTAGAATTTTAATAACAATAATAATAAGTAACTTTTTAATCCAGAATGCAGGGTCACGGAAATAATGTGATTTAGTGTGATTAAACAAAATCACACTAAATCACATAATTTTATATCACTTATACTGTATTACATTAGTATCGCGTGCATTTTCAATATCGTAATATTTTAAAATGAATAATAAATTATAACATTCTAGTAGTATATTAATTTATATAGTATACTAAAACACAATAAATAAATTCGTCTTTAAAATAAGGTAGCTGCGCAACATAGTTGCGCTAAAACCAGGAACGGATGTCCAGTAGATTGTATTCGAAGTTCTAATAATTTATAATTGATGAATTATACTTATTGATCTAACCTCATAAATTTTAGTTATTGTATGGATATTAAGTTACACTTGGGTTCGTATTCTATGGCCTTCGACCACAGATTTAAATATGAGCCCGAGTATAACCTGGTTATTCAATATACCCATACAATAACTATCTTATTGCACAGTGTCTGAAGTACAATCCCGTGCAATACCATAGCCAAATGAAAACGCACTGGTTGTTATATAAGACCCGTGCAATAAACATATATACAGCATCTCTCAAAAATATCTTACTATATGAAGTATTCTTTACAGATAAGTCTATTTTTCAGATAATCAATTCTTAAATGTCTATGAAACAAACCGTTGGCAAAATAAACTGTTCACAAAATAGTCTATCTGTGAATTGATATTCTTAAAATAAACTTGTTTTGTTGGTGAAATAAGCTATCAGTAAGAAGAATTTGTCTATAAGGTGAACTGTCTGTGAAACAGTTTTCTGTAAATAGGATTGTCTATGAAATGATTTTCTGTGAAATAAGACAAAGTGATGATCTACAAAGTGAGTAGTACCAATTAATTAAAGATTAGTATTTGAAATGTTTAAAAATTATAAGTTTCATTTATTATTCATGATTCCACAGAGGGTTGATCTTTAGTATAGGTGGGCATATATAATTATTATACAATTATAATATATATAACTTAACTATTTTGAACTAATTTAAGTAATTTCATAAATTATTAGAGTCAGTGTTAAGGTTAGGATTTAAATTAGCTCAATTAGTTAGGTTTTATATATAATAATCTTGTAATAATTTATATATGCCCACCTATACTAAAAAAGATCCTGACAATTAATCAAATCTCTAAAGGTAGACAGCTGTCAAGTCACATGTGGTCCAATTACAAATCAGATCACTTTAATATGGGCAGACGTAGAGTTTAATGGTATGGACATAATACCTATAAGCACTCAAACTATCTCGAACTCTAGTGATCTTCTCAATTTATCAATTAACTTTAAAATCTTCTTGTTCATTGTGACAGTGAAAAATAATACTACTTTTAAAAGATATGTTTTACCATTAAAAAACAACTAAAAATGAAGGCTACTCGAAAGAAGGTGTAGAAGATTTGGTCCAAAAACCAAGAGTACTACTGCCACTAGAATCCGTGGTTTAGATAGTCTTTATTTAATTATAATTCTTATTTACCTAGTTACACACTTGTTTCCCTTCAGTTACATGAGATCAATGGGTTTATATACATTACAGATTACATTGGGGTTTTACTACTACAATTATAATTATACAAACAATATGACTAATTAAAGTTTCAGGAGGGATTCAATGACTAACGATGAGTAATCCATACTCATCTGAATAACTATAACTTTAGTGCCCACCATTCAATACGAGTGGCACCTTACTATTGTTCTCAATGGAGCATCGCTTCGAGCCAAAATCGAATTAGATGTCTTCACTTTCGTTGATCAATAAGCATTTAAGTTCTGAGTCATATGGCTTGAGTCACATTTTCTGGTGACTGCAGCTAGGTTACATTTCAGCGGCACATCGTTTATTGCGGTATAACAGAATTATGTCGACAGTATTTGTTACAGTTTGTGGTTTTATGCCAATTGTTACAGCAAGTGTCGTGTTAAACTTATAAATGAAAATCAATGCACATATACTATATGATACACACTGTTAGCATTTCACTATCGAACTAAAGCCCTAGAACACAAATGCGCAGTTCATAAGGCAATCCGAAAGTATCCGTAAAATCAAGAAAGAAAGATCTACGATCACGCTGACCAACAAAATGCAAGAGTTTGTGTACGTACACCATCGAAGATGGCTATAAGCCATACTCTTCGTTTCACTTCCGTAAAACTCTGTTCCTGGTATATGTAAAAAAATCAAATAATTTTGGACAACTAGAATATCAAACAACAAGAAGCAAATATAAGTACCGAAAAAATCAATAATCAGATTTTATTATGCTGTATGCAGTTGTCTTGGTATAGTAATAGTCAGTTAAGCCGGTTTTTAAGTATCAGCTTAGTCTATAAATTTAAGTCGATTACAAACACTAGTGACAGTAGTCTGTCAAAACTAGACGGCGAAGCTGTCACATGATCATGTGCTAGTTTTACTATAATAAAGTGTACTATTGTATCGGTATGGAAATTAATAAAAAGATGTACATATGACATTAAAATTCTTAAAAAAAAAATCATACGATGATAAAGTTATCAACAGAAATTTCAGAAATTATTATTTCAATTTTTTCACTATCAATTCTTTCTGTGATCTCACGCACATTAATCGCTTTACTGGTGTACATGCTGTTAGGATGTTCCGATTTTACCGAATTTGTTTTAAAATTATAAATTTTTCTTCCGTCATTCATACCAGAATAATTGTGAACCCAACTAGTTATTGTTTTAATAATTTCGTGGGCATTAGGTCGTTTATTTGGATCTGAATCCATACATTGTCTTGCCAGTTCAATGTAGCAAGCAGGAGTTCCATTAGCAAATTCTGGTCGTTTTCCATTAAGAATACTCAACGCAAGAATATAATCAAATGGTTCACCGTCAAAAGGTCTCTGTCCTGTTGATATTTCTGACATGATCACTCCGAGGCTATAAATATCTACAGCTTTTGTGAAGTCTTTTCTGTCTTTTCTAACTAAAACTTCTGGAGCGACAAATGGTAGTACACCATAAACAATATCTTCAGAGATATTTCTGTAATTCATAGATGATCCTAGATCTGAGATGTAAGATTGAATATTTTCACAATCGTGCTGATCTATCAAAATATTGCCACTATGAAGATCAGTATGAATATATCCTGCTCTATGAATCTCATACAAGTCTTCTGAAATGTTTAAAAGTATTTTTAATTTAATATGCCAAGTGAGCTCCTGAAAATTAGTTTCTAAAAACTTACTAAGGCTTCCATAACGAGCATATTGAAATACCATCAAGTATTCGTTCGTTTTTATATTATGAGTCAATCCATATACTTTAAGCTTACTGCCAAATTTACTGCATTTAAAATGATTTTTGAATTCATCCAAAAAATTAAGGCCAGATAATGTTTTAAGAGCAACAAAATAAAGGTCAGATAATGTTTTAAAAGCAGCAGTACTTAATGGTTTATGATTTCTTATAACAACATCGAATGCTTTTTGTACTCGTTTACTACCCAACCACTTCGCAGAATACACTGTACTAAATCCTCCCTCGCCGATTTTTTCAATGAAATTCAAGTTCTCATACGGGATCCATTCTATCATGTCTTCAAAGGCAGTAATTTTAAGTTGAAAATCTTTTAATACAAAATCAATATCCTTTTCCCCACTTGTCCATTCTTGAATTGTTCTAATAGGATCACATAATAAACACCATCCGTTCTGCGTTTTTCTCTTATTACAGTATTCACATTCCCCATATCTATCTATTAGAAAATCATTATAAACATCATCACCATTATCATATTTCATAAAATAACTAATACAAACAATTCTATGAATTATCATCATAATAAGTATTATCATACATAAAATATTAATATATTTAGACGATGAGGATCTAGAATAGGTTGATAAAGCAAAAACAAAAGCATAAATGCCAGTGTTTAGCATTTTGGTATAAATAGCGAAAATAACTATTAAAGAAATAGTATCAAACCAAGAATAAAAAAAAAACATAAGAAAAGTGATTACAAGAATGACAATGTAAAAAATATGAAGACGAATATAATCATAAGAAATATGAATAATGATGAAAAAAATAATACGAAAATCACAAGAGGTAATATCCTTATGAATAATAGCAGATGCCACAGAACATATAGTAGCATCATAAATCATATTAATAAACGCGGTAAAGACAGAATGAATACGAGACATATGACGACGATTTGCCATCTTAAAATCACCAAAATTTGCTAGAGAAGCATTACTAATATTAGAAACGGAAAATGCTGCAGAATCATCTTTTTTAATCCAATATACAAATGATCTATAATCCCTATTTACGCCGATTCCGTATTTGTAAAAAATAGCTGTTCTGAAAATTCCCTTTGGATTACCTTCTCTAGCTGACTTTAGATAATATTTGAATGCTTTATGCTTGTCTATTTCAATCCCAATTCCTAAATCATAGCAATAGCCGACATAAAACATTCCATCAGAATTACCCATATTCGCAGACTCCTGATAATGAACGAAGGCTTTGTTTTCATCCTTTTCAACTCCAATTCCAAATTCATAACAATAGCCAACCCATAAAACTTTGTCAGATTCTATAACATCAACGGTCTCAACGGATTTTTGATTTAAAGTACTGGTAAATCGAAATTCAAATTCATCTAACATAGTATGTTCTTCCTTTAATATCTTATTTATAAATGACATTTTAATCACAAAAGTTATGGTGTATGATTCAATAGACAACTACTCAGCAAAGTACCGAGTTTTCTACTTGAAAGCGCTCATAGAATTTATTCATATTTTGTAAATGCCTTTTTTGGCATCTAATTTATGAAATTGTTGCGGCAACCAGAATGGTTTAATTGGGAAATACTTTCTTTAGAAATCAAAATTTAATAACCAAAATTGATTATTACAAGCTCAATTTACGGAGTTTCGGACTTAGGGCTGATTCATATTTGATACAGTAATGCCTTTTTGAATATGCAATCCTACGGTATGATTAATTTATATTTGGAAAATTTTTTGATTAACAAGAGTGGTAGGTTTTGCTTTAACTTACGGAGTTCGGGCATAGAGTTTATTCATATTTGGGAAATGCCTTTTTGGACATGTCTAATTTATGAAATCTCTGCGACAAACAGACTAGTTTAATTGGGATATGTTTTCTTTGAAAATTATGCGAAATTTTTTAATAAAAAAAATTGATTTTTGCAAGTTCAATTTACGGAGTATCGGACTTAGCTAATTCATATTTGGCAAATGCATTTTGGAATATACAATTTATGGAATTCATTGCATCACAGATTGAATTTAACTCATATTTGGAATAAAATTTTTTTGATTAATAAGACTGATTGATTTTTACAAGTTTAACTTACGGTGTTCGGGCCAGGGACAGTGATTTTACGTGTTTCACAGAAAACCACAGAATTTCTTCTAATCACAGCCAACTACAAAAATCGCCCTTAGTCACTACAGAATGTCACAGAATTCTACAAAATGCGCAAAATACCACAGAATTATAAAATATTGTAGGGGTTGGCCAATAAATTCAGGCCGAGCGAAGGTAGACACTAAATTAACGTAAATTACGAGCGTGTTTTTCGGGGAGTTACGGAACTATATGGTTTAGGACACGTTAAATCACAAAATTGCACAGAAATTGGTAAAAAGGCTTATCACATTAAATCACAGAATTTGTCTTAACCACATACAAAATTTAGTCTTAACCACCACAGAAAATCACTGTTCCTGGTTCGGGCTTAGAGTTTATTCATATTTGGTAATTTTGAAATCAATCAGTAAGTGCTTTTTTTGAAAATCATGCAAGTGATTAGTTTGAAAGTTAATTTACATAGTTCAGATTTAGAGTCAGTTATATCTGAAAAATGCTATGACAAACGGGCTGGTTCAATTGAGAAATGTTTTCTTTGGAATTACATGAAAATTTGGGCTAGGTGCTGCAAAAAGGGGGAAATTGACAAATTTATTAAAATTAATTTTTGTGTATAAAATAATTTAGAATGAGATCGGGATCATTTTTTACTTAATACATAAAAGTAGTTGTACTAATAAAATTTTGCAGTAGACTCTTTAAAATTTACAATTTCTTATAATTTATGTTTCGTCATGAGTTTCGTCATTCGTCATGAGTTTTCTCATTCGTCACTAGTTTTGTATTCGTCATTCGTCAATTCGATGTTGTCTGACGAAACTGTTTCATCATTCGTAGTGACGAAAGGTTTCATCATTCATCAGGGATCATTAACTGCGTGTTTATTGAAAATATCTAGAACCGCAAAAACTCATTTGAATTTATTGAGAGAGTTAAATTACTTGCTTTTAAAAATAGTTACAGGTTTTATAAACAGGAGGAACCGTTGATACGTCACAAAATCGTTACACAATTGATAAAAATTTTTTTTATATTATTTTACAAT
>CAJVPZ010002986.1:0-11593 GCA_910592135.1 Racocetra fulgida | reverse complement strand
TGTAATTTACTTGTAAAAATTAATACTTGTCTTAAGAGCAAAAATTTTTTCTAGCTTCAGAAATATATAAAATTTTAAAAAACAAAAAAATTTTTAATACTAAATTCTAATATTACACAAAATTTGAATTTTAATTAATCAAAAGTTTTTTAATAATTTTAAAAAATTTTCTTAATAAAGTTAATAAAGTAGATTTTTAAAATTTTTTTAATTAAGAAGTATATTGCTAAAATTAATATTTAAGATTTTATTAAAAAAATAAAGTTAAAAAAAATACAAATAAATTTGCTTGTATTACAATTTAAAAGATATATTTTATTAAAAATTTATCATTTGGCATACCTGTATAATAACACATCTTATAAGATCTAATGTAATATAAAATCAAAACAAACTAACAATGCATTAATTTAGAGTAAGAGTTAGTATTAATTTAGAGTTAGATTGGATTATAATTATATCAAATACTGCAAAAAATTTTTTTTGTTAGAATACAAAAGGTGGTTTCATAAGCAAACTTATGAGTTACAAGTAATTTTTTTTAAAGCATCGCTATTTTTTCGATTTCACATTATACTGATCTTATATTCTGATTGGTCGATTAGATAGGTGCATTACAACACAGGTGCACTAAATTATATAATCCTTTTATTAATATAATTTATATTTAAAAATATTATATTCATAACACTGTGTTATTATAACACTCTATATATCTTATTTAGGGTTAGAATCCAATTTTAAGATATATAGGGATTTTTATTATACAATATATATTAGATATAAAATTCTAATAGATTCTAATTTCATTTTTTATAAAGTTTTCAGAGGTGCTGATTATTTTTACTTAAGTATCTACACCCATTTACTTAGTATATTTTTAAAATATTGCAAAAAGTGTTATATAACATGGTGTTATGAATATAACTTTTCTTACATTTATTATATATATATTTTTTAGTTCTAATTTATTAATAAAATTTTTGACATATAGTATTAATTTAGTATAATATTAGAAACATTAACTGGGACATTAACAGATACATTAACTAGAATATTATTTGGTACATTAAGAGATATAACAAAATTAAATAATTTTTTAGAGGAAAAGGAGAGAATAAAAAATTTAAAATTATATATAAAGATCTCATCAAGATATATATTAAGAGAGGAAAGGGGAGTAAGCTTCCAATAAAAAAAAAATCAGGTAATAAATGAACTGCCCTAACTGAAATATTGTTTAGTACTTTAATTTAAACCTTTAATTATAAAAATTTTAATGTTTTAATAATTACTATGTAGCATTGCATGCAGTATCCAGAATCTCATTCAAAAACTCTTTTTAAAATTGAAAATATCCGCGGTTATTATGTGAAAAACCAGGTCTTATATATAAAAGTAATAAATTAAATATAGTATTATTCAAAAAATTAAACCAAGTGGGTGGTAAATAACCGGATCTTAATCATGGAGAATATTATCTTTAGATGATACTGTACGCAGTACTATACTGTAAATTTGCCACTTTGTTGATGGTTTAAAGAATATAGGAAAAAAAGCAAGTTAACTTGTGTCTGCATAACACCAAATAACTTAACATTTGGAAGGTAAAGTGGTGAATCAACAGATTGAAGTATCTACTCGCTTTATATGAATAAAAGATCATTTATATGATTATTGGTAATTAGAAACGAATGTTGTATAATAGTGTCATTAAACTCTATTTAATAAACCCCGCGTTAACTTCGGTATGTGATCTGCCACTTTATCCGCTCCGCTATATTACTCCTTTTTACCATATAAAGTCAAAATTTTATTCAATCAATCAATATTAGCATATTAGGTAAAATTAATTAGTAAATCAAAATATATTTCTAAAATAGCTTGATACAAATTAACTTTTTATTAATATATTTTTATTTTTTGTCTTACAAAAGATTGAGAACCAGGTTTTAAACCTAAACTAATTTTACCATTCCTACTTTTTATTCATCGCCAACTTTAGGAGCAAGATAATATCGAATATAACCGATGTCCATCTTATATTCTACGAGTAATGGCATGTTATCAGATAAACAAAGCATGACTTGGTCAGACAAAGGGGTGCCTCTCGTGAAATTCGTTAGGTATTTAAGGGAGAATTGAAGAGTAACAGTTTGACCTAATTCGATTGTAATGGATTCCTCAGGCTAAAGATAAGTATTTAAGAAATAAAGTTGAGAATACAAGAATATGAACGAAACAAGAAAAGAATAAAAAAAATCATATGTACAAACTAACCTTGTCAATAGTAGAAGTCGGTTTCAATTTTACATTTCCGGTTCCTAATTCACCTTCCGCAGTAAATCTTAACTCATCTTTTGAAACGTCAATAGTCACTGAGATGATTGATTAAATGATTGATTAAATGATTGATTAAATGATTAATTAAATTGAATAAATCAATATTAGACGATGACAACGCGTGAATATAGAAGTTATAATACCTGATTCACTAATAACCATCAAATCCCGACAAATTCTTTGGAATTCAGCCGAAGGCATCATGACGGTAGCATCATAATCTGTTTCAGGAATACTGAGGTGCTCTTGATCAATATCCATTAATTTCAATTCATATTCACTGACTCTCTCGTTAGCTTTAATTATAAATTCGATATAGCACAATTAATTCATAAATTCCGAATTTCATAATTTATTAAATTATAAGCTTACCTGAACCTTCAAACACTAAACACAAGCTATCTGCCGAACTATCATCAGCTTTAAGCGTAATCATATCTTCATTTCCAGCACATTTCATTATTTTATTTAAAGAGTTTAGATTTACGCCCAAAGAGAAACCTCGGTCACAGCGATACGGATTAAAACCTTCAGAACGAAGCGATAACGATACCAACGCGACATGAGAGTTATCCATAGCCTGTAGAGAGATACCTGTTTCACTACAGTCAAAGTTCGCGTCGGTTACGAGCTCCTTGATTGAGTCAAGTAACCTTTTAAGCAAGGCCCCTTGGGTTAAACGTGCTTCAAACATATTTTCTTATTTTGTTTTTTTTGAGAAGTAAATTTGAAAAGAAAAAAAATTATTTTTAATGGAAAAAATTTAGGAGACGTGTCGCAATCAGGTCAGAAGTGGATTGATGAAAATCCTATTTATATTGTTCCTGAGAATATACTCATATTGCGTGTTACCTCGTGTAACTTAAGATTAATCAACTAAAAACGTGCAACAAATTTGTTAGACAAAAAACTAGCGAGTTTACTTTCCTTTTAAGAGTATGTAACTCAAATTTTTTAAACATTTTAGGTTGCGATTGAACTTTCGAAATATTTATTGACTGTAATATATAAACATATAATAAAACCTTATTTGTCACTGTGTATATATAGATTTCATTTATTTTATTTACTGGAAAATATAAATTCGAGATTTATATTAATTTTAATACTGGAAAATATAAATTCGATATTTATATTAAAAAAAAAATTTTTTTTTTACAGGCAATTAAAAGCTTAAAAAGTCTTGTTATTTACTGTACATAAGATTATATTTGAATTTGTGAAGTTGTGTCTTTTGTTATTATTGGTTCAAGTTTTATATTCTTAGTTGTTTGAATATCATCTACCTCAACATCGGTGGTATTACCGCTGCCACCATTTTCTTCGTCGTTTATACAAGTTGTTTCACTACGGTTACTAGAACTTCTTGTCATACTAACTGAACTCAATTTACTTTCAGCATTTTCAACTTTTAAAGTTTTCTTAATCTTTGTTTCCTCAGATTTAACTTCATCGATTTTGGTTGCTTCAGATTTTGTTTCTTCAGACTTAATTCCTTCAGTTTTAATTTCTTCAGATTTAACACCCTCAGTTTTAGTTTCTTCGGATTTAACCCCATCTGCTTTAGTCTCACCAGATTTAGTTTCTTCAGATTTAGTTTCTTCAGATTTAGTTTCTTCGGACTTAGTTTCTTCAGATTTAGTTTCTTCGGACTTAGTTTCTTCGGACTTAGTTTCTTCAGATTTAGTTGCCTCATTTTCGACTATTTTAGAAGCAGCTTCAATTCGGCGTGCTTCTTCTTCCATCTGTTTTGCAATGTCTTCAGGGTTCATATCTCTATATTTCTCAACCAACCCTAAAACTTTTTCAGGGATAAGATCGATATCATTTCTGTACAAAACCATAGTCATCATAACTTCACAGGGAGGTAATAAATGTTCTGGAATTTTTTGTAAAACATCCTCAGGAAATTCTGCCTTTTGATTTTCAACGATACTGCGATACATTTTTCTTATTTGATAATGTGTGCAATATTCGAGATTCAAATGTACATCCATACGACCAGGGCGAATGCTATAATTTAAAATTTTGAAAAAATGATTAAATGTTAATTAAATATGAAATAATTATTGTTATCGTTATGTTAATTATATTGATATGTATACTAACCAAGCAGGATCTAGATGTTCAACATGGTTTGTGGTCATAATTATTATATTACCTTCAGATAATATATGACCATCTAAACATCCAAGGAAATTTGATAAACTAATCATAGAAAATCCTGATCCGGTTCCTTTACCGCCTTTATTGTCGTCGGACGAAATTCCTTTGGAATATTTATCATCATCACCACTTCGTCTTTTGTGAAGAATTTTTGATTGTGCATCAACATCTTCGAGGACGATTATTTGGTTAGATGGTACTGAACTAAATGCTGCACTCATTTCATTATCACTTGTTATATTTTTAAGATTAATATAATAAAGGTCACGTGATAATTGTGAAGATATCGCGTTTATCAAACTGGTTTTTCCCGTCCCTGGTTTTCCAAAGAAAAGAAATCCACGTCTATAAGGCATACCAATCCTTCCATAGAATTCTTTATCACTAACAAATGTATCCAATTCCTTTTTCAATAATTGTTCTTGTTTTTCATCTAAAGCTACCGTTTCCAATCCTCTAATCGATGATAAACTTTGTACTCTATACCAATATCCGTCAGTACGTTCGTATCTTGCACGTATTTTATCCCTTTTTTGTGCTTCAAGGTATGAACGTGTCACTTCATTAATAAATTCGGAAATCGAATCTACACTAGTTTTTGAATCTTCAACTGTTGTTAAATAAATTGAAGGCATTGACTTTGGTGAAGCAGAAGCATAACTATTGTTGTTGTTGTTAGAATTTTCAGTATTCTCCCCTTCTGGAATACAATATGTAACATTAAATTTGCGTTTATTATATTCAATACTAATTTGTTGATTCTTTTCAGGAAGGATGTTAAAAGAAGGTGGTGCACATTCATCATCCTCATCTTCTTGAGAAATCAAATCATTGGTAGGTTGAACGATGAATGAACCTTTATCCAACTTTTTTGTTTGTTTGGAAATGAGCCATGACAAAGCTTCGTAAAATGTGCTGGTATATTGATCTCCATATGTACCTACAAGATGAAATTTGTAAATCAATATCAAATATTTTACGATAAAAATGTATATACATATATATTCTTTCTTTACTTACCAGTGACATAATACTCGATTTGTACTGTTACTAGATTTCTATTCCAGCCATTACCTGTAATTAATGATTGTGAAATAGCATATAGTGCTGCACACAATACAGTAAATCCCGAAGCTATGACTGTGGTTACAAACATATCTACTGCCATTATTCCAGATAGATAGGGTCCTATCTTTGTTGGAAGCCATGCCAATAGAATAGCTTGTACTTGTCCTTGATTAAACAGGTCCAAAAAAGGTTGAAAAATTGCAGTGAAATCAGTCATGATTTTTGATTGAAATTAAAAGAATATATACGAGTATAGATACGTGTAAGGATTTTTGGATTTTTATTAAATTACAAAAGTAGAAAAAAATTTTATCTTTCTTTTCGATGGTTTTGAAAAAAAAGTGGATAATGGTTAAAGAGACTTCAAATTCTATCTTTTATAGTTTTTTTTTTTTTTTTTTTTTATCTCGTTAACAAGCGTTACAGATCATTATTATCATCATATTACCGGCCGAACGAATTGCCAAGAAGAAAATTCGATCGACCGCAGTTGGCATGTAACTCTATCGGAAATTAAGGTGTGCTGCGTAGTAGCTGCGTAGTGGTGCAAAACGGCTGATCGGCCCTATTGATTAATCGGTTTTTATTATACTGAATATACAAGCCGATCGAGCCGATTTGCATCTCTAGTGCTGCGTTGTCGCTTTTTCGACTGCGGTTTGCTATTTTCGTCATTATTACACAATCGGATAAAATAATTGCAGCACAGGATAAATAATTAATGGTTTAATACGTAGATGAAAATTACGCCATTTGTAGTGTTCCTCATGAACAGAAAACTTAATACATAACAGATAATAGATCAGAGATAAATAGATGCAGTACTGCAGTACGTACAATCAGTGTATCAGGTATGTAAATGTATGTACAGTACCTTAAGCGCAGTATCGGTATGGTTAAAAAATAACGATTGGTTAATTAATTTCATTGATAGGAGTGTTCTTTCCACCACGTTATTATTATGTAATTTAGCATATTTAGCATACAAAATTGCAAGGTTTTATGAATCAAAAATTTTAAAAGTTTGTGTCTCGATCTTTATCTTGATCACTTATAATCACACAATAGCGATAGACAAAAAAAACTGGAAGAGTGTCCAGCTATGTCTAGCATCTAAAATAGCGCTAGCGATACATGAAAATAACAAAGTCAGATTCGATAAAACTTTTTTTATTTTCATTCTATGAACATCTACCCTATGAAAAAAGTCGATCCGTGTTTTATATTCCGTGTTTTGTCCATATTCATGGAATTTTATAATCTTAAATCATGGAGATTATTCGGCTTGTCTAGATTTTGCAGATTCACAAAAAATATGGAGAAATAACGGAAATATTTGGGAGAAATTTTTACAGGACTAGAATTAAAAAAAAAACAATTTTGGTCGAATTTGGTCGTAATACCGGTGATTTTAGATGGAAAAGTAGTGTATGGGTATGTATATATGTACGTACGAACGTACAGTACATACCAGATACTATATGATATTTAGTATAATCGTTTTTTTAACCAAGTTACCAAAAAAAAATAACAATCATGCTTCGTGGCGATCTGTCAAAGAATCACAAAAAAGCAATTGTATAGATATCATACCGAAACCATACCGATAATGCAAATAATGCAACACATAGGGGCAATTGTCTGACGGTGTTTTTTTTAGCACACATTAAATAGGCAAAATATTGACTCAGCCTTTGAGTACAGCACACATTAAATTGGCAAATACTGACTCAGCCTTTGGGTACAATAGTTTCATGACGGAAATACAAAGGTCCGAACGACAAATGGGGCAAAATTGCTAATCGTAAAGATTATCGTTATGGTATGAAAAATACAGTATTTCAAAACAAATGGTCAACAAGATGGACAAATGGCGTACCTACCGTCATTTGACAAATTTCAAATGTAGTGATTAATTTCATACTCCGTTATTTCAACTGAAAAGACGCAAATCTTTTTCTTTTGCTATTTATAAGGTGAGTCAATGTCTTGCTGATTATTTAATCTGCATTATATATCTAAGCGTTAGCATTAGAAACCTTAATCACTTTATTTATTCACTTTAAACCTGTTCGTAAATATATCTTCTTTCTATTCTTTCTATCCAAAGACTGTTATTTTTATAGAAAAATTATTATTTCGCGCAATGCAAAGCTCATACGCGTCTATAGAGATAGGTCATAGGGATAGTCGTGAAAGGTCAACTCCATTCACTTCTAGTTCATCCTCTTATCTACCTGCTTCTTTGGTGCAAAACATTCTCGGTTGTCAAGCTCAGGCATTAGAAGGTTTGTTAAAGACTTCACCACCCAAAATATTTACATTTACCAAATTTGACGGTAATCATTATTATTTTTTCAAAGCCATATCCGATCAAGCTAAAGCTAACAAAGTCATACAACAAGAAAATTCCGCTCTTAGACAACGTATCGAACATTTAGAAAATCAATTATGGTCTCTGAAAAAAAAAAATTCGTTGCGAAACATAGATAATGGCGATGATATTTTCTCCGAGGATATGGATATTGACATAAAAAAACCTGACGCTATGGAAGTTGAAAAGGAAAATCGTGATGAGTAAGATATATAAATTCATAAAAAAATTAATTATATTATTAAAAATTTCATTAAATATTTAATTTCAAAAATACAACAGATAATTAATTTTAAATTATTTAATAAATTACTCTTTTTTTTCTTTTTTTTAAGATATAGTTCACCCGCCCCTGCATTAACAGATGTCAATACATGTGCTAATGAACAATCTTCTTCCTCGGCGAGTAATAACAACAACTCCCAAATTATCCAAGAATTGGAAAAGTATTCATTATTATTATTATTTTGTATTTTGTATGCGTGTTACAACAGTATTTATAATGTTTAAACAATCTTATTCACGTGATATTTTTAGAAAACATCAAAAAGAACTTGAAAATTCGAATAAAGAGTGGAGTGAAAAATATTCTGAACTCCAAAAAAAATATGATCAACAATCAAAAGATTATCAAGATTTAAAAGACCATTACAAGCAAAGATCCTCTGAATGGAAGCTTACAAAACAATGGATTGAAAACGCCAAAAGACTTTCACGAGCCCGAAAAGGGAAATCAGATGGCGCAACTGCAGCGAATGCTGAATCGCGGGCTCGATGTGCTTGTCAACAGGATAATAATTCACCTACTACTTCTGACGATAAATCAAGTGGTACTCTCACTGATGTTACAAACGTCCAAAATCATATGCCACATACTCACGTCAATAATGTTTCCATCATAAGCATCGATAGCGCCTCAACACAAGCCCCTGATAATAAAAGAGATTGTGGCAATAGTTTTCATGATAGTGACAATCAATATCAATCTGACATATTGTCTTCAAACCTATCGTTAAACTCTTTAGGTGAAAAATCTCAATCTGATCATCAATATATTCAAGATTCCACTGAATTATGGAATAATAATCAAAAAATATCGGACAAAGCTTTATCTTGTGAAAGCAGTTCAAGCGTGACAGATCAAACAAATCTTGATCATGATAATGCCGAAATTCTAAAGCGACAAAAGGATGTTGACTTTGGTCCGCTTGATGGTACAAACGCCGAACATCCAATTGATATTGATGATTACGACGATAATTTATTTCTTGCTGACGATGATGATCAATCTTCGAGTAAAAAAAGATCCGCAGATGTGGTCATCAAACAAGAACAGGACGACTCTAATACACTTCCACCATTGGAAAATAATCAACATAAACGATGGAAACTTTTACCTAGTGGAAAAGATCGGTACTCATTGGACAATGATATAGTTAATACTCCACATCAAGACTACCGTGATCCTCTCATGGATGATAATAAACCGGTTGCTTCGGAAAGAATCAGTAATGATGGCGAAGAAAGTCCTATGCTACTTACCCCAATTACTCCACATAACATTAGAAATAAAAATACGTCGCATCGTTCCACTGTCAGTCCTAATTTATCAGAAACTAACATTAGGTTTAATGAAACTGTACGAAAACAGAGTGAGCGTCGGCAGTTACAGGGTGAAGATTGCCGTGATTGTCGTCGAGTAAGTAATCATGTTTGATTATCACACATATATTTTTCCGCGATACTATCTTTTCTTATCATTAATATTTGATTTCAGTATTATGAAATAACAGGTCCAATGCCAATTCCCGATGCTACTGGATTAAATCGTTGTGGCCATACAAATCAAGTACAGAGCGCAGAGTTACTAATGGAAGCTCGATTACATTATACTTCTAAACATCGTACAAAGTATAGTCGAGCACCTACTCCTCCTGGCTTCTGGAGAGTTGGCTTCCCAACATCCCAAGAATTGGCAGAAACAAACGAACAATCCATAGAGTACGAAAAATCGCGAGAGGATCAAAAAAGAAAAGAAAATGAGTATCTTAAGAATCGTGAGCATAAATGGGATAGGATATAACAACCAATACTTTGTATCAACCTTTTTAAGTAAAGTAAACCCTTATCGTTCAAATTTCAAACTACAAAGCCATGTATTTATTAATTTCATAGATCTTAATGTATAATATAGTAGCATTAGACAATCCGATCAATTTAAACAATTGTTTCCTTTTCAAAAGTGAAAAAAAACCCTTCAATTTGCATAATAAAATATTTTATCAATAAAAAAAAAAATTAAAAAAATTTCAAAGACCGGACACCAATCCTAGCTTTACTGCACCAAATGCGCCTTTAATCCATTCTTTTTTTCTGGCACATTCGATAATAACTCTAATGTAAGCTATCCAAACATCCCAATTCATTCTCTTATCCCAACAAGTTCCCCAATCGAAAAAATTTTTTAAAGCTTTTAATCCTTCTTGCTCTGCCTCTTCGTATTTCTCCAACCTCATATAAATTTGCGCTAGTAACACATGAGGTTCTCCAACAAAGGGGTTAAGCTTAATACATTCTTTCAATTTCCTCTCTATTTCTGGTATAGCTTCGACGTTATATAAGTTATGATGATTCGTAACAATATCCCAATACAAATCTCTTGATTTAATCAAATCCGAAGGATCAAGCTCAACCGTGCAGTTATCAAACACCGGAGGAATCAATTCAGGTTTGAAATCTTTGAGGCACCATCTTACTATTTTGCCTATTCTAGATAAGCCAGCCAACCAAAGACCAGGTTTACAATCACCAGGCCATAATGAAAAATTAAATTCATTTGAAGTTTGATATAATAATTGACCGTCATAATTTTCAAACAATTCATCTTGCCAGCTAAATAATTGATCAGAAAAATCTGCCATTGTAAAAATTAAAAAAATTGCTATAGTAAATTTGTCTAAAAGTATTGGTTCATCATTATTGATATTTCGAACTACAATTCCTTCATCTGGTATAACGATTTTTAATTTTTCATCATCATCAATTTCCTTGGATTTTAATTGACCAAAGATTTTGTTATAGATTAAATCATGTCTTGGAATAATACAAAATAAATGTGCAAGGTTTTCAGCTTCTTCACCTATTAATGATCGAAGTCTTTTACGTTCATCATTATTTAATTTGAAGATTGCTAAATTCACGTATGAATTTGAATAAGCAGAATGGAATAAACCACAATCTATTAAATATTGAGGTTGATTCCAAATTGTTAAAATTTGATAAACATGAAGCAAATGATCAAAGAATGTTGATTTTTTGTGCCAACATTCTGAAGAACCAAGTTCTTTTGTTAAAATTTCAAGTAATTTTGGAAGTTTTGAATTAAGCGATGACCAATCATGGCGAAGTATTAATTTGATTTTTGGTGGAATTTCTGATGTATCTGACATGTTTTTTATTAAGATATGAAAAAAGTGAATTAAATTTATTCGCGTTTGTGTAATATCGATATGATGTGATCCTACATATCAGTCAGTCGAGATGTCACGCAGATTAGGGACCTGCACTCATAGGAGGAAGTTCGTCTGATTGGCTGATGTAGATCAATTGCCCGGGTAACTTATTTATACACTTTAAAGTACT
>CAJVPZ010002985.1:0-11596 GCA_910592135.1 Racocetra fulgida | reverse complement strand
CACCAAAAAATAAATGTTTTGTAAATTCTAGTGGATTGGGTTCATAACTACCAGTATTGGGAGTCATAAACCCAATCTGCCCCATTCCCTAGGGGAGTCATAAATCCAATCCACTAGAATTTAAAAAACAAGTTGAGTTCAAAATTACCAGTAAAGATCTTTTTTATATTTTATTGATTTGGGTTCATAACTGCCAGTAATAAAGCTTTTCTTTTGACTCTAGCCTTGGGTAAACTACTAGTAACAAAAGGCTGTCAGTAACAAAGAGCTTGGCTACAAACTGCCGATAAAGATCTTTTTTTAAATTCTGCTGGATTGGATTCATAACTATAAGTAATGAAGGTCTTCTTTAGGTTAAAGCCTTGAGTTCAAACTACCAGTAACAAAAGGGTAGGTTTAAACTACCAGTAATGAAGGGGTTCAAAAAGATCTTTTTTTAAAAAATATTCTATTGGATTGGGTTAGTAACGAAGGTTTACTTTATTCTATCCTTGGGCTCAAAACTACCAGTAACGAAGGGTGGGTTCAAAAAACTACCAGTAACGAAGGGTGGGTTTAAAACTACCAGTAACAAAGGGTGGGTTCAAAACTATCAGTAACGAAGGGTGGGTTCAAAACTACCAGTAACAAAGGGCAGATTCAAAACTACTAGTAATGAAGGGTGGGCTCAAAATTACCAGTAACAAAGGGTGGGTTCAAACTACCAGTAACGAAGGGTGAGTTCAAAACTACCAGTAACGAAGGGTGGGTTCAAAACTACCAATAATGAAGGATGGGTTCAAAACTACCAGTAATGAAGGGTGGGTCAAAACTACTAGTAACGAAGGATGGGTTCAAAACTACCAATAAAGATTTTATTTTTTTTTCAAATTCTACTGAATTAAGTTTAAAATTACCATAATAAAGGTCTTCTCTGGATTCAAACTACCAGTAATGAAGGATTGGGAACTTTTTTAGGTTCTAGTCTTGGGTTAGTAATAAAAGTGTAGGTTCAAACTACTAGTAATGACGGATTGGGTTCAAAACTACGATAAAGATTTTTTTTTTTTAAAAAAAAAAAATCCATTAGATTAAGTTCTTAACTAGGTCTAGTCTTGGGTTCAAAACTATCAGTAACGAAAGGGTGGGTTCAAACTACCAGTAATGAAGGATTGGGTTTAAAACTTTGATAGATTTTTTTTTTTAAAAAAATTCCATTGTATTGAGTTCATAATTACCAGTAATAAAGGTCTTCTTTAGATTCTAGTCTTGAATTCAAAACTATCAGAAATGAGGGTTCAAACTACTAATAACTAAGGTTCTAGCCTTAAATTTAAAACTACCAATAACAAAAAGGCAGGTTTTTAACTACCAGTTACAAGGAATTAAATTCAAAACCATCAATAAAGTTCTTTCTTTTTTTTAAAAGTCTTTCTTAGGTTCAAAACTACCAGTAATAAAGGCAGTTCAAAACTACCAATAATGAAAAATTGGGTTCAAAACTATCAGCAAAGAACTTTTTTTTTTTTAAAAAAAAAATCTATTAGATTGGATTCATAATTACCAGTAATAAAGATCTTCTTTAGATTCTAGTCTTGGGTTCAAAACTATCAGAATGAAAGAGTAGGTTCAGTAAAGATTTTTCTTTTTTAAAATTCTATTGATTTAGGTTTATAACTATCAGTAATGAAGGTTCAAACTACTAATAACAAAAATTTTTTTTTAAAAATTATATTGGATTGGGTTCATACTACCAGTAATGAAGATTTTTAGGTTCTAGCCTTGGATTCAAAACCACCAGTAACAAGTCTTTAAGTTCTAGTCTTGGATTCAAAACTACTGATAACAAAAGGGCAGGTTTAAACTATCAGTAACGAAGGATTGGTTTCAAATCTACCAGTAAAGATCTTTTTTTTCATTAGATTGGGTTTATAACTACTAGTAACGAAGGCTTTCTTTAGGTTCTAGCCTTGAGTTCATACTACTAGAAACGAAGATTGAGTTCAAAGCTACCTGTAATAGAAAGGTGATTCAAAACTTCAGGTAAAAATTTTTTTAAATTCCATTGGATTGGTTCATAACTATTCATAGCAATTCTTTTTTAGGTTCTAGCCTTGGATTGTTAAAAACTACCGGTAATGATTTAAATTCTATTAGATTGGGTTTATACTATCAGTAATGAAGATTTTTAGGTTCTAACCTTGAATTCAAAATCACAAGTAACAAAAAGGCAGGTCTTTAGGTTCTAGCCTTGGATTTAAAACTACTGGTAACAAAAGGATGGGTTCAAACTACTAGTAATAAAGGATTAGATTCAAACTTACCAGTAAAAATCTCTTTTTTTTTCATTAGATTGGGTTCATAACTACTAATAATGAAGCTTCTTTAGATTCTAGCCTTGGGTTCAAACTACCGGTAATGGAAGAGCAGTTCAAACCTTCAGATAAAAGTTTTTTTAAATTCCATTGAATTGGGTTCATAACTATCAATAACAAATTCTTTTTTTAGGTTCTAGTCTTGAGTTGCTCAAACTATCGGTAATTATTTGAATTATTGGATTTGGTTTATACTATTAATACAAAGATTTTTAGATTCTAACCTTGAATTCAAAACTACTGATAACAAAAGGGCAGGTTTAAACTACCAGTAACGAAGGATTGGATTCAAGTCTACCTGCAAAAATCTCTTTTTTTTTTATTAGATTGGGTTCATAACTACTAGTAATGAAGGTCTTCTTTAGGTTCTAGCCTTGGATTCAAACTATCTAATGAAAAATTGGGTTCAAACTATTGGTAATAGAAGGGCAGTTCAAAACTTTTGGGTAAAATTTTTTTTAAATTATATTAGATTTGGTTCATAACTATCAATAACAAATTTTTTTTTAAATTCTAGTCTTGGGTTATTCAAAACTATCAGAATGCATGATATTGGTCTATGCTATTAAAAGAAATTGGTGTAGAAAAGAATAAAGATTTAACTTTTGAGTGGTATTTAAAATCTGCAGTTACTGAATGTGAATGTAAATATATAAGTATTTTCAATAGATAAATTATGATGATTTTAGAAATATTGAAGTAGGTAAAGAAAGATCTGTGGTAATGGTCTAAATTCTATTGGATTGAGTTCATAACTATACAGTAGTAATGAAGATTTCTTTAGGTCCTAACCTTAGGTTCAAAACTCTAATAATGAAAGGTTGGATTCAAATCACCAGTTTAAGTTACATTGTATAAATTATGTGAAAAAAAATTTAAATCCTGATTGTATTGATTGAAAATTTTATATTGTATAAATTATGTAAAATATGTATTTTTTTAGTTAACAAATTTTATGTATTAATAGTATATAAAAATTACTAAACTAAATAAAGATATACTATTCTAAATTTGTATATAATATTCGAATCATTAAATATATATTATATTTGTATTATTATTTCCGATATTGTTAATAAAAAAATTTTGCATAGTAGTATTTATAATTTATATAAATTAGTATTGTTATAATGATGTTAAAGATAATATAAATTTAAATGAATTGTATAAATATTGTTTTTATTTGTATTTATTGTAAATTGCATAACTATTGTTTTTATTTATTTATTATTAAATTTATATATAAAACAAATTTACAGTATTTAAATTATAAATTTTTAAATTTTTTTACAAAAATGTCTACCTTTTCTTTAAATTAAAATATTTTTAAAGAATTACATATTGAAAATACTTAATTACAATCAGATCTTTCAAATTTACAATTTTAATTTTCAACTACAGACAATAATTTACCTTTATCTGAAACATCTGAAATTATTGAAGATATAGAAATTAATTCTTTAGAAAATGAAATATGAACTGAGGAAGAAATTACAAAATTTGAATTATTATATTATAAAACAAAAAAATATTTTAGAAAAGCAAGAAGATGATCCAAAATTTGAAGAAGAAATAAGTTTATTACAAAATAATAATTTTAAAGAATTATATAAAAAAGGTTGTTGTAAAAAAAATTGTTTATAATCTAATTGTGATTATTCAGTTGCTTTTACCTAAAATTTAAATTTTAGAAATCTTGTTAAATCTTTTTAAGATATGTATTTATTAGATATTATTGCTGCTACTAAATGGCCTGAAGTATCTAGAAATAATTCAAAAAAATCAAAACTTACTACAGAATACGTTTTTGAAGGAAAACCAATTTGTTTTAATGCTTTTAAAATAATTTATGAAATTGGTAATAAAAGATGGAAAAATTTACAAGAACATTTTACTAATTATGATATTATTTTACGAATTAATTCAAAATCTGAAAAAATTGGAAATAGAGTATTATCGTTTGAAATAGTTATGAAAATTATTACTTTTATTAGAAATTATGCTAAACAAAATAGTTTACCTTCTCCAGATATTATTTAAATTAATTTTTTTTTTTTTTTTTTTTAAAGGTGAGGCCTTGCTTGTATCTTTATTAATAATTTTTAAAATAGTAACTACATGAAGTTGCTAACCTTTATATACATTAGGGTGAATAAAAATAAAAATTATATGCAAGAATAAGAGCTCAGACTACTTTATCTGTGACCTAAACCTACTAGAGTAGTCAGGGACTCACCTAGATTTGTATAGTTAGAATGTTATTAATAGATGTATGGTATTTAATCTAACAAATAGACCAAAGATTAATTTTAGAGATAGCTTGCCCAATTGGTAGGCAGGTGTTTCTGTTTATATGTTGTTAGTCTGATGTACCATAAGGGCAAAAATAAGTATATTTAATGTGATTATATTTAGACGTGAAGTAGTAGAGGGTTGAGATTTTGGTTGGTTGTAAGTTATATTGATATTATGCTGTTTTCTCTATTGAGAAAAGTTAGGACAGTATGGCTTCCATAGCTGATCATATAGGAGTGAGTTAATTTGCAGAAGTAGTTCAATAATAATATGTGAAACCTGTTTATAAGAAAGACCAAAGTCTTAAATAGTCTGTATAAGAGATATAGGGATGAGGCCTCTGAGTGTAGTGTCAAGAGAATAGCTATCAGATTGAGGTGGTGTTTGGTCAAGAGCTTTATATTATAAGATTTTGTAAATAAGGTTATTTAGTTGATTAGAAGATAAGTCTAGTTTAGCTTTATGAAAATATTTAGTCACAGTTTGAGTTAATATATTAGGAAGTAGGGAAGGATAGAAGCAAGTACACCAATGTGAAGAAGAATCAGGAAGGTTACAATGAAAGCAAAGAGAATTATTAAAGATATTTGAATATCTATTATAGTAGAAAAAGTGTGTAGATAGTTCATAAAATAAGAATTTAATTTTGAAAGCCTTGAGTAAGTTTAGTTTAAAACTAGTGAAATTGCTGGTGGGTTTTAATTGTGATTAAAATAAAGCCAAGTAAATCTCCAGTCAATTTGTGATGAGTAGGGTGACTATTCAGCATTACATTTTTGGGATGATCATATTGCTAAGATGTGTGCTTTACAAATCCTTTTAATGAATAGTCTAGTAGATAGTTCAACAAAATGTTGTTTCTATTGAAGGATATGGTAAGGATTATATATATTAGTATAGTTAAAGAATAACGAGTTAGATGTTAGGTATTGTTTGGCTAAAGAGTCAACAAGGTTATTAAAGATATTATCAGTATGAGCTTGTATTTTATGAAAATTGATATGAAGATTAAAAGATTTAATTATGTATGCCAAAGTGGCCAGGTACTGAGTTTAAAAAGTTTGTTAGGATTAAAAGAAGGAGAGCTTAGTTTGAAAAATTTTGAAATAATAGATTGGGAATCAGTATAGATATTAATAATAGAATTACAAGGAGTTGTGAAGATAGCTGATAAGATGAAAAAGAGTTCTGCTTTATATAAAGATGGCCAAAAGTATATTTTTGCTAGAATTTGTGTATAATATGATCATCATTATCAAGTTGTACCTAGCCAATATCCATAGTGTATTGGCTAGAGCCTATTTCTATAACAGAGCCATCAGTATAAAAGTTAAAGTGTAATTGGGCAGAGTTAGTATTATAAAATTGTTCAAGTTGATCAGCTGAAAGTCCAGACTGAAAAATATATAATATGGTAGAGTTGGAGATTGGAATAGAAAGTGGGTGTTTAATAGCAGTAGAATAAATAAGATCAAAATAATTGGCATTAAATTTAAGTAGCTGAGAGGAGGTTCTGCCAAAAAATTGTGTGGATATTGTGGTAAATATGTTAATTATACAAGTATTGCTAATTCTGTCAGAATTAAGATAATATCCAGAGCAAGGCTGCCAATGGGTTGCAGAAAGAGGGTAGAGGTTAGAATGTGATGTATTGATGTCAGTTTGCTAGTGGGTAATAAAAATTAAATTGTTAGGAAGGTATCGACGTATTTTGCCAATGATGATTTCTTGATTAATGTAAGAAAGGAGCCAGAGTTTAGATTTTTTAGAAATATGATGAAAGCTGAATGTGAAAGGATTTATGCCTTGCTGTTGGTATTAAGGGTGTATAATATGGGAATCGTAGTGTGTGAGGACAATATCTTCGAGTTAAGTAAATCAGAGAGTGTTTTTGCCTTTGGGTAGTTGAAGAAGCCTAGGTGAAAGGTGTATCCAGTCTAAAAATATAGAGTTATCTGCAGATATATTTGTTAGGTCCATTAATCTTCGGTTGAGGGTGTTGGAGTATGTTGGTAGTTGACCGAAGATTGTTTTGGAGTTGTTGTAGTCTGATATGAGTAGAAGTACCTAAAAGGTTAGAGTTGTTAATGCATTGAAGTAAATTGGTAATATGATGTTGCAGTTGAATATCCCATATATTATGTACATTGTAGAGATAGGGTTGAGCATAGTGCTGTTAGGTGTTGATCTAGCTAGATAAGATTTATGCTTAATAATAGTAAGATATTTGGCTAAAATTTGGTTACATGTAGTATGTGGGAGTATAATATTGTGAATTTGGTATTCTAGAGTAGGAATGATGACAGTGTTGATTATATAAATGATTTGTTTGTCAGTAATCTTTTAGTACTGGCAATATTAATTAGCTGGAATATTTCTTCTTTAATAAGTTTAATATGTTGAGTGTCTTTGTTGTCTAATGTAAACCAACAGCCTAAGAATTTGAAAGGTATATTATAAGGTAAAGAGTTAAGAGTTGAGCTAGAGAAGATGATATGGGTAGGTTGTTGATTAGAAATGAATAGTGATTTAGATGGGTTTATTTGTATGTTTGCCATATTATAAAAGAATATTGCAATATTAATAATTTTTTTGAGTTCATCTTTAGATTGAGCTATCCAAAGTGTATCATCTATATAGGCCAGGACGGAAACAGATGTGCAAAGACTATTGCTTTTGGGTGGATATAAATTGGTTTTTCATATTGTACGAAGTATATAACTAGTAAAGTGTAATGCGATTTTGTTTATGAGTAGGTCATAATAGATTCTTCAAAATAAAGAAGTTATTGTTTCACCTTGATTAATTCTATTTTGAACTAAATAAGGATTAGTAAGGCCAAAGTTGGTGATGACTCTGTTATGGCGATTAGTTAAAAGATTGGTAAGGATGTTAGTAAGTTGAAGTGGCATATTCAATCTGACAAGGGATTTATAGAAGAGTTCTAAATTGACTGAGTCATATGCTTTGCTCATATCTTGTGATATAAGCCAAAGTTGTTTAGAATTGCAGGTGGCATCTTCAATAATATTGTTAAATATATAGATAGAGATAGCAGTACAGTTTCCTAGAAGTGCAATATAGTTATAAGGAGATAGAATTGAGTGTTGAGAAAAGATAGTATTGAGACGATTAGTAAGGATTTTTGTGTTGAGTTTTTTAGTATGTTCAAGGAGACTAATTGGTCTTGTATTAGATAAATTTCTATCAAAAGTAGATTTTTTAAATATTAGAAATATTCTGCCTTCTTTCTATTGGTTAGGGATACAATTTAAAATAATACATCTGTTGAATAGGGCTGTGATTGCTTGAAGAAATATAGATCTAGCATGTTTAATCATTTTATAACTGATGCCAGATAGGCTACATGCTTTATTGTTAGGAAGTTGTAATATAGTATCAGATACTTCTTGTATAGTAATTTCTTTAGTGACTTCTTGATACCAAACAGTGTTTATATTATTCCTTGGGTTATATTTATCTTGCCATGTGGAGTTATATAGCTGATTATTGATTTGTCTATAAGCGGTCTACTGGTTGAAGTGGTGCTGAATGTGGCTTTTAATATCTTGGGGGTTAGTGATAACATCATTGTCAGTTTTGATATTATCAAATCTGACAGGATCCTTATGGCGATTGAGTATACTATTAATCATAGATATAGGATTAGATTGAAGTTTATTGCAGCATTTTGTAATGTTTTCGTCAATTTGATGATGCATCTCTTTAATATTTTCAATGTTATGAATGTGATATAAAGCTTTCATTCAGTGTTAGTACTGGCAATCCAGTCAGATATATGGTTATAGTAGGTTAGTAGAGTGAGAATATTAAGTTGATATATAGAGTTTATATGTATGATTTTGGTGTTAAGAGTATATGGTATAGGTGTTTTAGATTTTAGTGCATGTTTAACTTGTCGAATGATACTGCCAAGTGTTTTGAGGTTATAGTGAAGAAGAGAAACTTTAGAAGAGAAGATATGCTGAAAATTGCATACAGTGAATTTTTTGTTGGGTATATATTTTCTAGTAGTAGTGGTAATACTAGTCTATATTTTATGCCAGGTTAATTCTAGTAATTCTGAAGAGTTGGTAGTAAGAGGATATTATGAGAATTGAGATTAGAGGTAGTTTGGTCAGCAAATTTCTGCCATTGGTTATTGTTCATATTATTATAAAAGAAAGTTCTTCTATGGGTTTTGGTAGCTGAGCATTGCTTGCCAATATAAGTATAAAAAAAGAACCATGAAGAGACCAAGATTTTATAATCACTATTGGTGCTAGTATTAGAGTCTTCTAAGTTAAAAGAAGTTAAATATCGGAGGATAGAATAATGTACTTAAATGTAATCTATACGGCTGCTGTATCTACTACTATGCTAAGTAGAAGAGAGTGAGTAGACGCGAGAGGCTAAATCAAACATATTGTTGTATTGAAGAAAGTGGAGAAGTTTGTATTTAGTAGCTAGAGAGTGTGTATGATTGTTAGAGGCATTGAAGTCTCTTATGATTATAGGTTGTATATTGAGAGTAAGGGACTGTTGAATCTATTGAATAACAGAGTTTTAAATTTGTAGTCTGAGTTGAAGGTCATCATTAGGAAGATAAACAGTAATGATTCTAAATTTAAAATTATGTTTGAAGAAAATGTCTATAGCTATAGCATAGTCTAAAAAAGTGATAATATTGTGAATATGTGATTTGAGGTAGTTTTGAATCATTAGAGCAGTGCCTGCTTTAGAAGTATTGGTACAAGACCAATAATAAGTGAATTGGTTTGATTTTGGAAATTTAGTAAGAGCGTTATCATGTGCAATCTTAGTCTCAGTTAGGCCAATAATACTAAGACAGAAGTCTTCCCAAACTTGTCTTTTAAGGTCTTCATTAAAACCTTGAATATTGTATATACTGATGAGTAGATTGAGGCTATTATCTGAATAATTAGATTTGGAAGATGGATTAGGAGTCTAGGTGAATGATATAATCTGATCAAGGTTGTTATTATTATTAGATGATTGTGAATCTGTATAGAGCTCAGGAGCAGGTGGTGATAAAGGAAGTAATAGATTAGATATATCAAGTGACCAAGTTTGCTAGTTATTCATTGAGGCAGAGGAGTTTAAATTGTTAAAATGAGATGAGGAGCTAGATTTAAGAGGTATATGTAAAAATTGTTTAAGAGTATGTGAGGTAAGTAAAATATGATTGGGAAGTATAGATAAATCATAAGGAAGATATATATATGCTTCGTAAAATTGTTTGTGTATTGAAAAGATAAGGTTGAGGTTTTGGTTTTTAGACCAGAATGAGTGTAAATAAAGTATAAATGATGCAATAGAGGTAGGTACAAAAATAGGAGAAATTTGGTAGAATTGTAAAAATCTATTGTAGCAGGTAAACAGATTATAGGGTTTTAATGATATTGAAGATAAGCCTGTCTGGTTTGTATTTTTTACAGAGTTGCTCACCATATACCCAGTTCTCACAGTTTCCAAAGTACTTGTAGCCTGCCCTGTATGTTAGGTCTAACCGTTATTATCCCAAGTCTTCAGATAAATTTAAATTAATTTTTATTAATTAATTATTTATTAATTTATATAATTTTTATAGAATGAAGTTTTCGTGATAATACTCTTACAATTATATATTTGACTGCAGATATTTTATATTTATTTTATATACTCAATATTTGGAAGCTATTAGAGAAAATCACCAATTTGAAGTTAGATTAACAACATTTTATAAAATTTGGAAAAAATTTTTGCTACATATTAAAAAATTAACACCACGCAGTGATTTATATTTAAAGTATAAAGATATGAGATTTAATGCTATTTATTAGTCTATTGAAAAAAAAGATATTAAAGTCTCAAAGTGGCATAAACATATTAAATGGGCACATAAAGAAAAAAAAAATTATAAGTAAGCAATTTGGATGTTCTATAGAATAGGTAGGCAATATAAGAAATAAGCTTCGCTAATAATTAGTAATTATTAATTATTAATATCAGAGTTACAGAGTTGGCAAAGTTTGCCCACTTATTCTATAGAACATCCAGCAATTTAATAATTTTATTTTATTAAAAACTATTAATTTTTTTATTTTTTTATTAGAAAATATATTAAAATAGTATATAAAGATGTTCAAAATTTTGGAATTAATAATTTAATACATTCTGGAAAACCAAATTCATTAAATATTATAATTCATCTTTCTTAGAATTATGCACAACAAATTCAATTACCATATTCATCACAACAAGAAGTAAATTAATTTTTAATTATTAGATTAAATAATTTATATTATATATTAATTTAAATTAAATTTATTAAGATGAAATTTATTTTAAATCTTTATATAAAGTTCATTTATTTGAAATATGTGATGATACTTTTCCACATCAACTAAGTATTATATAAATTAAAATAAAATTAAATAAATATTTTAATTGGTGATTTGCCAGTCAACCAGAGAAGATCTACAAATTTTTATAAGTAAATTTTACTATTGAGCCAAATGTGAGTGCACCAATCTAAAACTTTTTTTTACTAAGTAAATCAATTTTGGGCTCATAATAAAAGTTGTAAAGTTCATCAAGATGCATCTAATGGTGGTAAGAATGTTAAAATTGGCCTGGTAGTTCCTAAGAAATCTTTAAAAACGTTTTGCTAACATATAAAATTTCTTTAAAAAAAATTAATTTTTTTTAAAGAAATTTTATATATTAGCAAACCGTTTTTTTAAAGATTTCTTAAGAATTACCAAGCCAATTTTAATGTTTTTACTACTATTAGATGCATTTTGATGAGCTCTACAACTTTTATTATGAGTCCAAGAGTAATTTACTTAGTAAGAAAAAACATTTTAAATTGGTGCACTCCACATTTAGCTCAATAGTAAAATTTACTTATAAAAATTTGCAGATCTTCTCTGGTTGACTGGCAA
>CAJVPZ010002984.1:0-11596 GCA_910592135.1 Racocetra fulgida | reverse complement strand
AATAACTATAATAAACATAATTCAGCAAACACGGCTGAAATGAGCAAGTTGAATCTAAATCAACATACCAAGTGACATATAAATCGACCAAAAAGACCCGACTGGACTGGAATAAAGAACTGGACCTAATTCAAAATATTCACATAACCCGGCTATAATAACTAAACATAATCTGGCAAACACAGCTGAAATGAGCAAGTTGAATCTAAATCAACATACCAAGTGATACGTAAATCGACCAAAAAAGACCTGACTGAAATATATGATTGGAGTAAAGAATTGGATCTAATTCAAAATGTTTATATAACCCGGCTGTAATAACTAAACATAATCCGGCAAACACGGCTGAAATGAGCAAGTTGAATCTAAATCAGCATACCAAGTGACACATAAATCGATCAAAAAAACCTAACTGGAATAACATGATTGGAGTAAAGAATTGGACCTAATTCAAAATTTTCACATAACCTGGCAGTAATAACTATAATAAATATAATTCAGCAAACACGGCTAAAATGAGCAAGTTGAATCTAAATCAATATACCAAGTGATACGTAAATCGACCAAAAAAGACCCGGCTGGACTGGAATAAAGAACTGGACCTAATTCAAAATGTTCATGTAACCCGGCTGTAATAACTAAACATAATCTGGCAAACACGTCTGAAATGAGCAAGTTGAATCTAAATCAACATACCAAGTAATACGTAAATCGACCAAAAAAGACCTGACTGAAATACATGATTGGAGTAAAGAATTAGACTTAATTCAAAATATTCATATAACCTGGCTGTAATAACTATAATGAACATAATCCGGCAAATACAGCTGAAATGAGCAAGTTGAATCTAAATCAACATACTAAGTGACACGTAAATCGACCAAAAAAAATCTGACTGGAATAATATGATTGGAGTAAAGAACTGGACCTAATTCAAAATGTTCACATAACCTAGCAGTAATAACTATAATAAACATAATTCAGCAAACACGGCTAAAATGAGCAAGTTAAATCTAAATCAACATACCAAGTGATCCGGCTGAAATAAGCATATTGAATTTAATTTAATATAAATAAAATGATCAAAATTGAGCATAATTCACATACTAATTTGACCCAGTTGATATTGTATTGTACCTATTTAATATAACGAAAATAATCTAGCGAATTTAATGAATGTTTTTGTGTACTCAATATCTGCTATATATTCGTTTGCTTATTTGTACATACATACTTCACTTAAATACTCTTTCACAAGCATAACTGTTTAAAGTAGTACAATGATATTTAATAAGAACTTAATTTACAAGAAAATTAAAATGAGAAGTTCGTATTTATTTACTTTATTATATGCATGATTACATCATTGATTTGTCAAAATAGACTTATACATATCAACCACAGTAAAATTTAAAATTATTAGAATAAGCAAGTTGAAAATACTAATAAAATAATCAAATTGAGCTTAATTCAACATACCAAAATAATCTGATTGAATAAGTATATCATCGTAATAAGATATGCGGCCGAAGGATCATTACGTCAGAATTTTGAGCAAATATCAATGAGTTAGAAAGATAATTTAAATATTTTATACTAAATTTGAACTAGACAATTCTTATGTCACAGATCTTGGTCTTTCGGAAAGAAAAAACAATAGAAAAATTTATAGAGTTTGCCTTATATACTGTAGTACCTGAAGTTCTACTAGGTCAACCATATACGAAATCATCAGATAATTACAGTCTTGGATTATTATGACAAAATTATTAACCGGAAGAAGAGCTTTGATGGAATTCTCTTTGATACTAATATACCAAAATGAATACACAAGCTAAATCTAATTCAACATACCAATTGACCTGATTAGAATAATCAAATTTGAACGCAATCAAATTGAACATTATCAAATTGAACCTAATTCAACATATCAAAAATCCTTACCAAAACGACCTAATTCGTAATAATCAAATTGAACATAATTGAATACACCAAATTGACCTGGCTGGAATGAGTATATTCAACATTACAAATGCCACGGTTGGGATCATCAACTAGAATACTAATCCTAAACCTAATTCGACATGCCAAAGAACAGCTAGTTAAAACAAATAAATTGAATCTAATTCGACATACCAAGTGTATTCTAACTAGAATAGCCTAATTAAATTTACCAAAAAACCGGTTAAAACAATCAAACTGAAATTCAATGTACATAAGGACAAAATATATTCCAATATATGCTTTTCTTTCTTCTGATCCAAGAATGTTACTACCGAGATTTAACATTGTTAAAAAGGTGTTCTTGTAAAATGCAACAGCTAATGCTTTTCCTCCTTCGAATCCAAGATTATTATTGAGATCTTTATTAAAAAGTTCTTGCAAAGTGCATTAGCTAATGCTTTTCCTCCTTCAGATTCAAGATAATTCTAAGAAATATTTAAAGACGTTAAGGAGATATTCTTGCAAAGTACATCAGCTAATGCTTTTTCTGCTTCTGATCCAAGATTAATACCACTAAGATCAAATCTTTCAGTGTGGTATTCTTACAAAGTGTATTTGTAAGTTCGTTTATATGGCTAGACTATAAATTCAAAATAAAAAATAGATTTAGCTAGAATAAGCAAGTTGCGTGCTTAAGAAAAATTTTTTTTTGATAATTACCGGATTGGCCGGATTGGCCGGATTGGCCGGATTTGATCCGAATCCGGGGATTAGATCGATTTCGGTTCAATCCTGGATCAATCTGTGATTTTTGATCCGGTTCGGAACACTAAACATGATGAGTAATGTTTATATGTCCTCTACTTCACCCAGCATAATCACCTTCTTCACCCAACACAATCCTCTACTTCCCCTACACAAGTTCCACTTCTTCCCCTACCAAGTGTTATTCATTTACTGTGCATTGTATATCCTCTCTATGGGTAAAAAGATATATAAAGGGTGCATTTTCTCCTCTCTGCCAATTCTATAAGTTTCTATACTTCACCTAGACTCTGTTCTCTTTATAACCTTCTTGTAAATGTGATATTCCCCCTCTAGGGTAATTCCTACAAGCAAGGTTTATCCTGTATTCTTGTATGAAATAAAGTTATTCTATATACTGTTACTATCTCGAACCGTTTGCCTCCTGCTGTGTAGTTAAGTGAACAACTACACATCCACCCTGTGTATATTTGCAAAAGTCAATCACTGCACTGGGTGACCTTGTTACTTGGTTGTATTTTACTAAGAAGGCTACAACCCTGTAACAATGTGATGATTGATTATAAAACGAATTTAATGTTTTTTGACAAATTAAACGAAATTTAGTGAATATAATATAACTTACAAGATCTTTGTATGTGGGCTTGGTGCTGAGAAAAGGAACGAAATTGACAAAAAAATATCTCTCTCAAAAAATTAATTAATTCATGAACTATTGATCAGAATCCTATAATTTTGGTATCATTTAATTCGTCTCACCAAGACGAATCGAATGGTACCAAAATTACAGAATTTTAATCAATAGTTCCTAAGATAATTAATATTTTGTGAGAGATAATTCTTTTGTTAATTTCGTTCTTTTTCTTAGCACCAAGCCCATATAACCTTCTTGTTTTACATAATGTCCACCGTTGTAATCATCAGAGAAATATTTGCCCAATGTTTATTCTTCATGCCTCTAAAATAAAGAAAAATAATAGTAAAAAAAGAAGCAAAATACAAAAAACATAATGAACAGAAAACCTATACTTAGCATTATACTTAATATCCAATTTTATATATTTGACATATTAACAAAATCTATCTGCTTGACTAATCTAAAAAAATCAAAGTGCTATATGAGTACTCAACTAAGATCATATACAAATACCAAATAACTTTAGCTTGCTATATTTTTAGTACTAAAAAAAAAAGAAAACCTAATTAGAAAAATTGCAATCTTCATAGTATAAAATAGTTTTTTTTAATTTTCTTAAGATTTTTATAAGATATCCTTCTTTCAAAGATGCATTTCATAGAAAGTTCTCGCTTGTGTAATTCTAACTAGCTATTTTTCATGTCAAAATCTTGAAAACTTCAAAAGAATCTTGTGAAAGAAGACAAAATAATTGCCTATCTTTGAAGGGGCTACACATTGCTGAGTGATATTAGTTTTTTACATTCTTTATACTGTTCGATTCATTGAAGCCCTGGCAACTTATTTGTTTTAAAACATTGTGTATTATGACTAAGACTTTGGGTGAAAATTTTAAAATCATGATTTCATAGATTTGTGTAATTTATGAAAATTATATAATAAAAAAAAATTAGGTGTAACATTTTGATTGACTTACATACATACGTATATATGCATGCACTAAATGCGATTTGTTTTTTTTCAGTTGAAGCTTTGGGAACTGATACATTGCAAGTATCAGTTTTCATTTATTTTTTTTCATTTTTATTTTATTTTATTTTATTTTTTCTTAATATATATTAACCTTCTTTTTTACCTTTTGTAGATCTTGTATTTAAAGTCAGGACAGAAATTTAGGCTGTAAATTAAGAGCCGAGTAAGGTTGTTAATGGAGCATTCTATTAACTCTACTTGAATAGTAATACTTTGGAGTATTACTATTCAAGTAAAGTTAACAGAATGCTCTATTAACGATCTAAGAACTGTGCTGATAAATTGCACTGATAAGAAACCCAGATCTAGTATATAGCCGAAAGTTTACATAATGAATAAAATTTAAAAGTATGTACAATTTACATTATAATAGATAGTCTAAATATTTGAAAAACACTCAATTGGTTAATATAGACTTTATAGTTCGCTTCTAAGTCTAATTCATGGTGGATCTATTTTTAATTTTTTTTCCTTTCTAATATTTTTTTCTTTTTTGTAGGTCTTATATTTAGCATTGAAACAAAAATTTGACTTGAGACTAGAAGTTGGTGCACTGTAAGTATAACTTCCATTTGTTTCTTTGATTCTTTTCTTTTTTAATGTTACTAAAATATCCAGTGAAGTTAACCAATTATATTTAGGATTTTCTTGATGAAATCATTAAAGAAGTGTATAATTTGTATATTGAAGGAAGATTGAAAAGCCAAAGTGACAATTCAATTCTTGATAGTTTAGAACAATAGATTTTGTATTCAGCACCAAAACAGAATTTTGACTTGAAATTAAAAACTGTTATATTATAAATATTAATTTTTAATAGTTTTCTTTGTTTTTTTATTTTCTGATACTAACTTTTTTTTTGTAGGTCTTGTATTTAGCATTGAGACAGAAATTTGGACTTGAAACTGGGAGTTTGTGCACCGTAAGTATAAATTTCCATTCGTTTTCTTTGATTCTTTCTTCTCTGTACTGGTTTTTTTTTCTTTTTAATATTACCAAAATATTCAGTAAGTTAGCCAATTATATTTAGAAATATGTTTCAGGATTTTCTTGATAAAATCATTAAAGAGATGTATAATTTGTATAATAAAGGAAGAATAAAAGGCAAAATTAACAGTCCAATTCTTGATGCCTTAGAACAATAGGCCTTGTATTCAGGATCTGGACTTGAGATTAAAAACTGGTATAGCATAAAATAAGTATTAAATTCTATTCGTTTTCTTTTTTTTTTCTAGTACTAACTTTTCTCTTTATAGGTCTTGTATTTAGCACTTGGGACAGAGATTTGGACTTGAGACTGTGAACCGATATGCTATAAGTATCAGTTTCCTATTCGTTTTCTTTGATTCTTTTTTTTTCTGTTACTAACTTTTTTTTTTTTATATATATAAAACTTATATCAGTATTAGACAGAACTTGGGCTTGAGAATAGAACTGGTATATCATAAGATAAGTAATGGTCTCTATTCATTTTTTTGATACTTTTTTTCTAGTACAAACTTTATATTCTTTTTTATAGATCTTGTATTTAATGCCGAAACAGGACTTGGATTTAAAATTAGGAACTAGTACGTTATATAGTTCAGTATCAGTTTCTATTCATTTTCTTTGATTTTTTTCTAATATATACCATATTTTCTTTTATAGATCTTGTATTCAATACTAGACAGGACTTGGGCTTGAGATTAGGAACTAGTATGCTATAATATTCAGTATTAGTTTCCATTCGTTTAATTTTTTTTCTGATATTAACTTTATTTTCTTTTTTGTAGATCTTGTATTCAGTACCAGAATGAGATTTGGGCTTAAGTTTAGAAACTGGTATGTCATTAGGTTTAGTATCAGTTTCCATCAGTTTTTTGGATTTTTTTTTCTTTTGATATTAATTTTTTTTTTTTTTTGTAAGTTGTTTTTAGCATCAAAACGGGGATTCAAACTTGAAACTGGGAACTAATACATTATAAGTATTAGTTTTTATTTGCTTTATTGATTCTTTTCTTGTCTGATATTAACTTTTTCTTTTTTGTAGTTTTATATTTAGCATCAGAACAGGAAACTGCCTTATTTAGACAAGATATTCATTTACAAAATTAAATTATATAAAAATCTTAATAAAATTATTATATTTTTATAATTTAACCAATCAAATGATAAATTTTATATAACAATAATGCATATAAAGTTTAAGATATTTAGATAGGATAATTTTTATGAAATTGTTACTAATAAAATTGAAAATTTTTTATGCATTTTCAGTTAAGCAGTTTATGCAATTAGTCTTAGTAACCAACTTGGTTTTAAAATTTTGTATTTATTTATACAGGATATTTATTTATACAGTATTCATTTAGACAGGTTTGACTATATATAAGTGATGCCAAAGGAAAACCAGATTTTAATTATATAAAATTTATATGATCAAAGTCTGGTTTTTCCTTGGCGTCACCCATATATGATGTTATAATTTAATTATTATGATGCATTTAATAATAAGATGAGATTGGGTTATCATGTCATGGGATTTGCTTTGTGAGATAACATTATAATATGAATATATATATCGTGTAATATATTTTTTTTTAAAATAATAAATATAATTTTTAAATTTTTTATTTCAAGTATAAATAAGTATGATTTGTGTTTGTATGAGTTCATTTAGAAAGGCCGTAGGATTGGTTTACATAAATTAATCTGAGCAACCAAGACAGATCATATGATTATATGATTATGCAAAAACAAGTTATATAATTTTCTTCATTTTTATTAGTTAATAAGTCAGAAATATATAAATTATATATTTCTGGCTAAAAATGTCTAGAAATTCACTTTTTACTTATATTAAAAAAGTTTTTATAACCATATATATATTCAAAATATGCTGGTAGAATAGAGTAATTATTAAGAAAAACTTGGTTTGAGTAACTAGAATTAATTAGATAGATAGATTAAAATAAGTGTTTTCTTATTTCCTTAATAAGTATGTTATTTTTTTTAATACTTTTATTTATATTATAAAGAAAGTATATGTAGTGTATTGTACACAGGTATTAAATTTTTTTTTTTTTATTAACTAGCCTCTTTGGCATAGGGATTTTTATTCGAATATATTAAATGGAGAGCTTATATAAGTGGAACTCCAATTACATTAGAAAGTACAACTAGCTATACATGCGCCTTTTGAGCATTTATTTAAGTAGTCCATGTATAGATAACTGTATATTATAGGTTTTACACTAGCTACCATACCTATAACCTAACTAGAGAATTACCTATTTAAACCCTCTGTAATATACACTACACCTTTGTGTTATCAGAACATCTTCATTATATTCATCAGTCAAGAGTTTCAGATGTATACTATGACTTTAGGACTAATTTATCTTCAAGACATCATTGTTAAAGCTTTCCGTACCTACAATCCAGCTAATCTAGACTTTTGGTAATTTATACTAAGTTCAAGAATGAGCACTTGCGGGCCAAAGCCACTACTATTATCTACTCCTGCCTTTGTAGAGTTCACCCAAACCTCAGCATCCACTTTACAGACTATCTACTATTTTATCAGTCTCTAAACTCCCAATCCAGATAGCCCGAAAGGGTGGACCCTCCTCCAATTTTTATCAGCAGCCTGGTTAGTATAATGTCTTGCTGAATACCTCGATCCTATCTAGTTTTTAGTTCTTCAGTTGATAATTCTTTATATAGTATCATCAAAGATCTGTATTACCTCTCTACTTAGAATTTGCCAAGCAGAATTCCATATAGCCTAGCCCTTAGATTTACGCAACTATTTTACTTAGATTTTATATAACTCTTGCATCACATTATAGTTTCATGTTCTTCTAATACAAGCTGATATGACCAAAACTACAGATCTGATGATCCATCAGATTATACACAGTCTGCTATAATACATTCTGTAAAATTTGAATTTCGTCACTAGTGGGATTCGAACTTTTGTCTTGCTGCTTAGGATACAACAACTTACCAACTTCACTAAGTTGTCACACCCCAGGTATTAATTTAAAAATCTATGTAATATGCAAATTAAAACAACTTTATAAAAAAAAAAATTAAGCACTACTTCAGATTAGAGTAAGAGTATATTTAGGATTGAGGTATGTTATATATTATATTAAATTTTTGCAAGAAATTTTTTTTGTTAAAATCTAAAAGGTGGTTTCATAAGCAAAATTTTGAAATATAGGTATTTTAGAAAAAGCAATTAAAGGGTATGGTGACTTAGTGAAGTTGGTAAGTTATCGCAACCCTAAGCAGCAGAACAAGAGTTTGAATCTCATGGCGACGAAATTCAGAATTTATAGAATATATTACAGTATACTGTATGACATCCTAAGGGGTGGTAGCACCTGTAACTTTGGTCGTATCAGCTTGTTCTGGAAGGCTATATAATGCACGAATTATGCAACTATGTAAATTTAAGGCTTGGGCTCACAGTACACAAAAGCCTGTTTGGCAAGTCCTGAATAGAGAAGTAGTACAAATCTTCGACAGTACTATATAAAGGAAAATCATTGACAAACCAGATACTGGCAGTAAAACCAGACGAGGACTGAGTGTTTGGCAAACACTAATATCAACCAGGCCGTCGAATCAGCTAGAGAAAAAAGGAATCATTCAGAATATCTGGAGATGCTTACTGATCCCTCCAGGGCTATCTGGATTGGGAGTTTGAGGAGCTGTTGGTAATTACAAAAGTTGATGATGGTCTGTAAAGTGGGTACTAGGGTTTGGGTGAACCCTACAAGGGTAGTAGTAGGTAATGGTAGCAGCTTCGGCTCGCAAGTACTTGTTCTCAAACTTAGCGTAAATTACTGAAGCCTAGGTTAGCTGGATTGTGGTAGGGAGAACCTAGCAAGACTGTCACTATGCCTATCTGTGGAGACCTATAGGCAACCAACGAAGTAACCAAGTCTAAGTAAGATAGTGGATGGCACTTTGGTATAAAGGTACTTAGCTTAAAATAATTGGTGGGTATATATAACTAGAATTCCCCTGTTGTAATACTAAAAAATGTAAACTCATGTAGTCAACAATAAATATCAATAAAGCTTAATCCTAAAGAACACCTTATAAAAAAAAAAAAACAAAAAAAAAAAACAATAATCTTATATTACACCTGATCATGTAATCTAATTGGCTTTCTTTATATCTGTGTATAAATACCCTATATATAAATAGAAATTAACAAGATTGAAATAAAAAACTCTTTCTGCTTATCACTTATATACAAAATTTCGTCTAAAATATTTTTTACTTTTTTCAATTTACACAAATTTTATTAAGTTAACAATCTTTTAACACTTAATAACAATTGTTTAGCTACTGTTTTTACATATATCTGTAAAGTTTCAAGCCTTTATCTCTAATCGTTCTTAAAATATTTAATTTTAAAGGACAGATGAACAAAATTCTGTCCTCCCTCCAAAGTTTTGCCTTTCTTGGCAAATTGGGCTTAATAACATACTAATATCTTATAATAGAATTTGTAGAGATCATCTCTGGCTTCAAAATAAGCTATAGTACATCAAATTTGACCTAAAATTGGCTATTCTAGGACTCAAAACATCAAAACTCTCTTTTTTATTCTCTAAATTCTTAAAAAGTTCATTCCTAGCTTACTCCTATCCAAATCGTTTTTTGTGTAACATTTGGACCTGTATTTTCGATTTGTTTACACCTGATCACATTAGCAACATAATCAATCCTTTCTGGGTAATCCATTTTACAATTAATTTACACAAATTAATTACTATATTTGTTATTTATTCTACAATCAATTTAGCAACATTACCCAAATTTTGTTTAATTATGCAACTTGTATAACACGTGATCTGTATAACACATGATTTGTATAACATATAACTTGTGCAATTTTAGACTTCCTAGTTATACAAGGTTATACAAGCCGCAGTAGCTATAATAATACCTCCGTAAATATAACACCCTTGTAACAAGTCCTTAATATATTAAAGACTTATATATTTAAATTTTTCTAAGAAATATATTATAAAATATATATTATTTCAAAGCTTATTCTATTCTCTCTTCAAATTTAGTAACCATTTATTATACCTCTTGTTTTAAAAGTTACTTAGACATCTTTACTGCTTACCTTAGTTTTTATACTTAGAATCGACCAAATATGCCAACTCTTATTAGCAAAGACCCAGATCACTTCGATCTTGATTACTTCTATAACAAATATAGTGACAGACATGGTACTATGATCTGTGAAACCTCATCTACACAACTCAAAGTTATGCCTTTCACCTTCAATTCATCAGAATATAATACTCTTAAAGCATTGCACTATTTTCCTATCACATCTCAACTAGCAATTATCTATTGCTATTGTTATAAATATTATACTTTCTTTACTTCTAGCTACTTAAATGTTCCTTCTAGACAAGTAACACCTTTCTTTTCCTTTTCTGATACTATGGATATAGACCTTACACCTTTGGAAATCAAAAAACTTAAAGATAATATCTCTCATTCTCTAGTTCTATCTTCTAAACTAATGTCATCAATTCCACCCTTTTCTCTTAACTACTTGCAACTCCCAACTACCTCTACTACCTCTCAAGTAAATACATCTCAAATTCAGGCCCACTCACACCATGCTCATACTTGCATTATCTGCAAACAGAAAAACATTTCTTATGTTTTTCTTAGCAACAACAAACACGCTTTATTCGATAAGCTTACACTTAATATTCAAGATTACTCAGCACATCCTACCTGTATTTATAAGCTTAAGCTTAAATTACAACCATAAACAGTACCTTTAATTGACGATTCTCCAGTCAACTGAAGAATGATCATAGTGAAACGTGACGCAGTTCTATATATCAATTACTATAGGTGCGAAAGTAGAAATTTTCTAGTGATTGTCCAAAGAAAACTTTTTTCATACTAAGTTAATTATATTTGTATCTCTAATTAAAGTTGTAGAGCTCATCAAGACGAATCTAATAGTAGTTAAATCATCCAAATCGGCCTTGTAGATGCTAAGATATCTTTGAAAAACGGTTTGCTATCTATATAAAATTCTTTGAATTGTTCTTAAAGAATTTTATATAGTTAGCAAAACGTTTTTCAAAGATATCTTGGTATTCACAAGGCCAATTTGGATGATTTAACTACCATTAGATTCGTCTCAATGAGCTCTACAACTTTAATTAGAGACTCAAA
>CAJVPZ010002983.1:0-11599 GCA_910592135.1 Racocetra fulgida | reverse complement strand
ATTGTTATACGCTTACACTATAAGAATTTTTATTAATATCTTGCAAATAATTAGATTTGTTTGCAAATACAAAGCGGAGATCCGGAACCCAACGGATCCCGTTTTCCTAGTTTTAAAAAAAGTTATTAATAAAGTTTCTTCTCATGAAGTTTTAAGGTAGTTTACTTATTGGAGATAAGCGATTATACTTCCCTGGGACTAGTAATTTATTTAATTATCTCAGGACCGATTAGGACAGATTAGGACTGTTTATAACCGATTAGGACCGATTAATAAATCAATATTTATGAAAATTATTATTTAAATTAAAAAATTTATCACTATCAAATACATAGTTAAAATTTAATTTGACTGATGTTCGATGATTGTTGAACAATGTTAAAAATTCGTTGTGGATAGATTTCAAGATTAGATGTAACGTGACACGATAAAGAAAATTCAAAACAAACTTCCATTGCAAAAATCGTTTATTTCTTGAAATTCTACATATGAAACCACCTTTAGTACTCTAATAAAAAGCTTTCGTTGGAAATTTTATTATATGAACTACCTTTTTCTAACCCGTAACCCTAATTATAATGCAAATGAATATGAAATAATTTTTGCTGCGCCACAAATCTAGCACACAAGTAATGCAATCAATATCGATGATGATTCATCACGCCAATTGCGCACACCGAAAATGTGTACGTACGTACGTACGTACAAGGTTGGCGGCGCAGCTCTCCTGTACTACGAATCAGATTTCAAAATTAGGTGTAATGTAACACGATCTGAAAGATTCAAAACAAACGTTCGTTTTGCCAGAAATCGCTCATATCTCAAACATTAGCATAAGAAACCAACTTTTGTTCTCTAACAAAAAGTTTTCGTTAGGCAATTTTACCATATAAACTATCCATTTCTAGATCCTAACCCCGACCCTAACCCTAACCTTAACGAATTTTAAGATTTTTGTCTGCGCCGCCAACCTTGTACACATTTTCGGTATGCGCAAATTGCATCATATGACCTCATATCTCGCGCGAAGCAAATTTTTAACTAAGAAAATCCTTACGGTAAATGATTTTATCAAGTACAAAATAGATTAGAGCTATCACTGAAATCTATAATCCTTTGTACTAAAAATTTGACCTTGGATGAAGACACTTCTCACTATTTCATATAATTTGTGGAATGTATGCTAGATTTAATTCGCACGATATATCTCTAGATTCTACTTTCTAACCCCTAAAGGAAATTTCATATAAAAATAAAGTGTATGAAGATAAAATTTAAGGTTAAGGCGTTAATGTTAAAATATATAGAAATGAATCATTACTTATTATCATTGGTGAGCCAGGATCAATTTAAACATTAAATTTTCAGGAATTCTTTTGCACGTGTTTAGGTTCTATGTCAAAATAATCAAAAATTGAATACAACTGATTGAGTTTTCCTTTTAAAGAAACAATGCCAAATCCAAATTTAGTAATATAAATCTTGATTTGGTTCGATCAAAATTAACCTGAATTCCGATTCTAATTTTTCTTTTTTTAGATTAATTTGAACTATATCTGATATCGATATAAGGTATATATTTAGCTAGCAGTAAAGATAAACTAGATTAGCATTAGTGTTGAGACATCTGATTATCAATTTATCATCATTTTATCATGTTTAGCAATCATAAATAAATAAGAATACATGAACATGAACCAAGATTGAATTATTTAGTATTAATGAAGACTAAAAATATACGCATACACGGTACGTGCGTACTGATACGTGCCAAAAGAAGCATGGCATCTGCGTAATCAGACTTAAAATTTGGTCACAAGGAATTTGAATTTAGATTTTGGTTCGTGATGTATCAACTTTTTATTTCATTTTCTGATAAATTTGAAATGATGATTTTTGTCGCTGAAAAGCCTATTTATTTCGTTAAATGGGGATCTCCGGACTAGGGATAGGAATCGGCTATATGATTTAGTCGACTAAATCGACTAAACATAGTAATTTACATATAAATTTTTTAGTCGACTAAATCGATTCCTATCCCTACTCCAGACACTCCCATTTCATGTTCCGATTTTAAAATTTTTGAAATACAAACAAGATTTTTCAAACTTTAATTTCAAAATGTGCCACTCATTTGTTAACTTTGAAACCCCCTATTGTCAATTTTTAAATTGTCAAAATTAGATTGCCAAACGATTCTTCGGTTAGTAGAGGCACGGTTTTTATATCGAAATATAAAATCATTTTAACTTATCAAGCGCTGCATTTAATAGAAGCGTTTGAAACGAAAAGTTATGATAAAATTAGAATTATCGTTAGTACTACTATAACTACTATAGGGGTTACTTTAGAAGAAGCTTTATTTTATTTATTTGTCATAATCCGGTATCAAGCAGGTAAGTCACATCTTTGACTGAAACAAATAGGGAAGGTCTTTAGCTGGTTTTAGATACTTGTAAGATATTTGGCGCCAAATCATTTAAATTCAGTTTTGTATATAAGCACCAATTATTTCAGAGTAAAAAAATAGGGTTGAGTACAATAATGTTATAATGTTTGCAATGACATGAGCATAGTACCCTTTCAAGAGCCCTAGTATGTGCGTGCGTACGTGCGCAGATCTTTTGTAGTTTTTCCGGCGATCACACAAATTGCGAAACTCCGAGATACCAAGATAATCTGCATAGAATATACCAAAATAATCGAAACTCATTTAATGTTAGACTGTATTTGTCATAAAGATTATATCATTCGCAGTTAGAGTTTCTATTTTGTTATCACACATGACAGTGTTTTTTGTCAGCCATCTTTTTTAAGCTCAATCTAATTTATCCGTTAACATAAATGCTTTATTCTTGACGATATATGCAACTGTCCCTTTTTTTTAGGTGACCTCATTCTGTAAATTGTTCAAATTTTATAAATACACATCTTTTAGTATTGGTTGCAACTTGGTGTTAGTCTCAAAATACTGACACCTCAACATTTAAACAAAAAGAATTAATACTCTCCTCCATCCTTTTTTGAAAATTTTTGAATACGTCGATTCTTTAAAAAAAAATCTTTGAATAAAATATTGTAATTTGCATGCCAAAAAAACAAAAAGAAAGAACAAGGGTAACCCAAGCATGTATAACATGCCAGGACAAAAAATCTAAATGTTCCGGACACAACGGACCAAAACCGTGTGTCAATTGTAACAAACGCGGTTTTAAATGCGTCTTTGACGCAATTATACCTCGAAGAGGTCCCGGCAGTAAAAAAAATGTGAACCTACAAAAGGATGGAGGAGACAATGTCTCACCATCAAATTCGGACTGTAAATTTTATTTCTTTTTACTGTTTAAATAAATAAATTACACAAAATAATATTAACCTCATTCCATAATGTCAGACGGTCCGCTGGTTTTTGATCCATCATCTCATTCATCGTCACCACCATCTCATTCATCGTCACCACCATCTCATTCATCGTCACCACCATCGTCTTCAATGCAGTTTTTGTGGTCTCCATCGACATTGCCATTATCTCCACCATTACCATTATCTCCACCATTGCTATTATCTCCACCAATGCAATTATCTCAAACTGAATATATAAATGACGATAAATATATATTAACCACTCAATCAGAAAATGATTTTTGTTTAACATCAGATACCGACTTTTTATCCTTTTTATTAGACCCTCAATACTTTCAATAATAAGTCTCAGCAGAGGTAATAACATTTTAATCTCATATTATGAATCAATTAACCTTTAATTAACAATGCTTATTATTATTATTTTGACAGACAACTTTTTCTCTTTTTTTATTCTTTTATTTTATTTTATTTTGTTTTTTTTTGAAAAACAACAATTGAACATAATAACATTTTTGCTAATGCAAATGTTAATGTTATTATGTTCAATATTCATTATCTAACTACTCGGTCCGGTAGCTATTATTTTTGCGAACCATAAGAGCCGAAACAGCTAAGATCACAGAGCAAGCTGTAAGAAAGATCATTTTAAAAAGCTCCAGATCAGAAATTTAAATTAAAAAAGTTTTTCTTTTTTAGTTTAGGAAACCAACTTTTTTTTTTTTTATTAATTTTGATGGAGCAACCATCAGAAATTTAAATTAAAAAAGTTTTTCTTTTTTAGTTTAGGAAACCAACTTTTTTTTTTTTTTTATTAATTTTGATGGAGCAACCATCAAAATTAAGTTTTTTTTTTTTAAATAACCATAACCTTTTTTTTTTCTTTTTATTACTATATACGAGGTTTTTATACAGAATTGTGAGTTGCAATTTAAATTTATATCTTTTATTTATATCATTTGTTTTATTTATATCATAATAATAAAATTATTTGAAGAAAATTTATTCTAAGAAAAACATTAGCAAGATGTATGCTATTATATTGTCTAAAAATGAATTGATGCAGAAGAAATTGCTAGTTATATACAAGCCTAGGAAATAATAACACTATTATTCACAAATATAAATATCCAATTTAAAGTAATATCAACTGGTACTCTAAATGTAGATAAATTTGTTACCAGGTAAACTACCTATGATAATTATTTCATTTACCGTAAATTCTCGAAATAGCGGCATGGGCGTTATTTCAAAAATCGCGCCCCTAAAAATAGCATATGTGGATTCAAAATAATGCCCGAAATAACGTGCACCTCACTATTATATATTTTGAAAAAACCGGATTCAAAAATAGGCAAGTTAAAGAGTCCGTTCGGTCCGATCCAGGTCCGGTTATTAAAAGTCCGGGTATAACCCAGCAGTTTGATATACAATATAGATAATTTTGAAGGCGAAATGCCAAAAGTATTCATGACTCACTTTTATCTGGACTGGTTTCGGACCGGTCTTAAAAAGTTTGGACCTTGACCTTGTCCGAATCAGTCCTTTGTGGACTACTCAACATTCCTATTCAGAAAATCTGCTGATATAACCGAAATAATGCCCATGGGCGTATTCGAAATAACGCGTAGGTTTCGCGTAGTTCGAGAATTTACGTTACACAATATTTATACCGGTCCTATTGTTTTCATCATTAAAGGACTATCAAATATAGTCGATGTTTACGATTTCTTCAGTTCAATATGTTAGTAAATTCCATGTGCATGTCGTGCCTGAAGTTGACACCAGACTAAAGTTGGAACTTCAGGTGCCTGAAGTCACACCTGACTGAAATTAGCCTCTGAAATTAGATCATCCTGCACGCACTAGCTAGCGGTTTTAGGCAGGTGCCAGATGCCAACTTTAGGCACGACATGATAATTTGTTACAATAGTACACTTATCGTATAATGAATGATCTTAATGGGTCTAATACTGTAATTTCCTTTATTAATAAAAAAATAAATCTTAGAGATAAAATTTTTGCTTATAAATATATGTCATGGTGGATTTGGAGTAACATAAACATGGCGATTTCCATCTTCTTCGATAACGACATTCTAAACCTGCTTTAGCTGAATTATTTTCGCCTGTATCGTATAATGAATGATCTTAATGGGTCTAATAATTTCCTTTATTAATAAAAAAATAAATCTTAGAAATAAAATTTTTGCTTATAAATATGTCATGGTGGATTTGGAGTAACATAAACATGGCGATCTCCATCTTCTTCGATAACGACATTCTCAAATTCTTCATAAACCTCTTCAGGTTCTAAACCTGCTTTAGCTGAATTATTTTCTCCTGTATCTTTAATGTCATAAGTGTCATCAACTTCGTTATCTGTCGTTTCTTTAATCGTAATAGTTTCATCTAAGTTGACATCAACTTTGTTATCTGCTGTTTCTTTAACCGTAATAGTTTCATCTAAGTTGACATCAACTTTGTTATCTGCCGTTTCTTTAACCGTAATAGTTTCATCAAAGTTGCTAGATTCACTTTTGCTAGTTTCGCTTTTAATAGTTAATTGGTCAACAATTTTAATAACTTGATCTTCTTTTTTCTTTTGATCTGGTATGACTATAGTGGTGCTTGCTGTATAATTTTGTTGACATAAGGATTGAATAGTGGTTGCCCTCGACAACGTTACACGTTTCCCAATTTTAATTACCGGGACGGAAATCCCATGGCAAAAGACTGAAGTAAGAACTATGAAATAAACAACTGTAGAAAAAAAAAATTTTTTTTTTTTTAATATCAAGGTATCACATATATTATTGCAAATATAAAAAATTTCTAATTACCCGGAGTAACAAGTTTCTGGACATTTTCACTGCCATCTTGTTTGGCAAGTGCAGCGTAAAATACGGCACCTATTCCAATTGGCCCAAACCAGCCAGCATACAGACCTAAAATAAAATTAATTATAGATTTAATATTTATATATTTAACAAAATCATTGTATTTTAACAAAAAAAAACAACCTTCTTCGAAATTTTTCAAAGGAGTAATGTTTTTCATTAACATTAACACAATGGGAAGGCGTCTAAACAAAAGAATAAGAATTGAAACGACAAACAATCGCCAGTATGATAGTCCCAATTCACTATTATTAAACAATGACCATGGCATAATCGCACCAATATAAATAAAAATAGATAAATTTAAAAGCACGTCAATAATTTCTTGAAAATGTGAATCTTGCGTCTCTGTTCGGAACCAATCGCTAAGTGAATAAGTAGTAAAAGCAGAGTAAAAAGGATAAATACGCATGTATATATTATTAAAAAGGATAAATACGCGTGTATATATGATTAAAAAAACAATAAATATATATATATATACAAAGCATTTGATAAATACATACTCCCATGTAAAAGAGTTTCCGGCGATAAAACAGGCCAACAATTCATCACTTCCAAGGAGTGAAACAGATCCCATGATGAACAACTAAGATATTCAACAAAGATGAAATTAATTAAAATTATTAAAATTAAAATCATGGACAATATATACTTAAGAGGTCGGTATACCGCCAATACAACTGCAAAGGTTAAAAACATCTCCTTATCAATCAGATTTCTAAAAAATCGAAATAAAATGTGAGCAGCGAAAGAGGGAATTATATTTAATTCATCAGGGTTGAATAAAATATGCCTAACTTATCCACAGCCCAACGCAACGATTTACGCGCAAAATAACCTTATTTAATTGAAATTTTTTAAGAATATGATTTAACAGAGGAAAGTTCAATAGAGAAAATATATAGATATAACATACCAATCACAAATCCAATTACAATGCTTAACATAACCTGATAACAGATGACGACCAGAAACCATTTTCCGACTGCTTCTCCGGGGAGCATTTTGGAAAGGTAAACCGCGATATAAAAAAATGGAAGTCCCAAACCTGAAAATCATTAAAAATAATTTGTTTATTGATTTACTTTTTGAGGCTTTGGAAAATAAAACTCATACATTACCATCGTTCGCACCACTTTATAATAAAGAAGATTAGAATTTTTGATGTACAAATTTAAAATAACTAGTTTTACCTTTCAGCGGAAATAAGATCACGAAGACCAATTGATATATATTTTTGTGCAAATCTTCCTTTAATCATAGAATTCGACAATATCTGCACATGCACAAAAATTAATAAGTTGAAATGGTATATTATATGAAATAATTTAAGTTTTAACCTACCGGGTCTGTTGGAGCGATGCATGATGCAATCATCAAAGATTCCAACTAAAATATATATATATATATTATTATTATATATATACTGTATAATAACATGGCGCAATAAAATTCTTATACTTGCAAATGAAATGGATGGAATCAACCACCAAATGGCGAGTGCGCTGATCATCCACATCCAACTCATTACTGGAATAAGGAGAAGTAGCATTGATTTAAGTTCATTCCAAAGATACGCCCTGAACAAATAATCATAAACCATAATAATAATAACATTGTAATATCAAGAAAAGCTAACAAACAACAAAAACTTTGATTCAACAGGCTTGGACATTCACTTTGGTAATGCGATCCCGCACGCCATGACCTGTCAAAAGAAATATAAATTTTATATTTATAATAATAATGAATCGAAAACTTATAAACTATATACCTGAATTGCGATAACGAATCGAGCAAATTCCTTAGTTATCAAATCGATATTGCCACCCCATTCTTGGGGAACAACGACCTTTAAACCGATTGGACCAAGAAAGATACCAACAGCAACACATACGACTATAAACAAATCAATTAACAAGAAAATATTTACAGGGCGAATATCAACCAACAGTACAAATCATTCATATCGAACTTACGAGGTTCAGAAAGATATAATCTAATTAAAAATTTTTTATAATATTTATTTATGATCATATAAAAATGCGACTAATCGAAACCGTAGATGACATATCTTACTTTTCTTTAACGAACGAAGAGACGAGACTGAACACGACAACAAAAAAACTTAAGATTGTGATGAGTATATAAAACTCGTCGATATGGAACAATTCCATGGTCGAATTTATCATTATTTAATTTGATTATTCGTAGCTTAGATATAAGTAAAAAAAAATAAAACTAGAGAGCGTAGTTTCGGAATTGGGAAGTTGGTAACAAACCACCATATTTATAGATGCCAACTTATAAAACCTTAACCAAAAATAGGGAATGATCATAATTACCAAATTTACCAAATTCACATTATTATTCTCCTACGGATAAAATATATATATTGTACGTACGTAATCAAACCTTTTTTTGTTGTACGTACTTTTATAAACATAGATAATGTGCATTTTAGCCACAAAATTTAAAGTTTATACGTAGATTTGAAGATTTGAACAAAGATTTGTGCTTTAAACGTTAATAGAAAATTTATACGTAATTGTACACGTATTAGCGTTAGTTTGCAAATATGTGTAACTTGCCAATCAAAACAATATTTTTAACAAAAATTAAACCCCTACCAATAGTTGGGATAAAGGTGTGCTTTGGATTTACTGCCGTTTTCAAAAAGGTGTGAACAACGAATCGAAGAATTGGTAAATTACCGGTATCATTAGTAAAAATTGAAGATCCGATTAGAGCTGGCTTTGAAAGTTGTGGTAATTTCTTGAATTTCCCGTGATATAGTTATTTGCAGTGTTGTACGTTTTGACTGTCCAAAGGCTTTTTTAGTACTGTCCAACGTCCAAGTGTCCAAGTGTCCACAAGTGTCCAAAGCATGTTTAAGCTCTAATAATTAATAAATTTGTTTAAAAAATATATGATTATATATTTTTTTATATACTGAACATATTTTACTTAGAAATTAATATAGATTATCTTAATAAAATTTTGAGTAATTTTAATTTATTTAATTGTCCAAAATTGTTCAAAGTGTCCAAACTTACTGTCCACAACTGTCCCGTGACAACACTGGTTATTTGCGTCTGTTCACACCTTTTTGAAAACAGCTATAAACAAGTTATAGTTTATACCAAAATTTCGCAAGGAATTTTTTTTGCTAGAAGCCAAAGGAACCAAAAAAGATCGAAATTTTGATATTATAATGTTTAAGTTACACCTGATCGTGCAATTTATATAGGAATTTTTCTTCTTTTATTCTAATTCGCATGTTTCCGGTTAGAAAATTCTTTTTAGAGTGAATGACAAAATTGTGATGTTTATTATCAAATATTTTTCACCGAGATTCACTTTGACATTAGCTTCTAATTCGCGTATTTCTGATTAGAATTTTCTTTTTAGAGTGAATGAAAAATAGCAACTGTTTACTATCAAATATTTTTCACCGAGATTTACTTTGAGATTAGTAATAGAAATGTCCTAATTAATCATTGTCGTAACTTCAAAAAGTAGTTTATACGAAATTACTATATGTTTTTTTTTTTTTTTTTTTTTTTATTCTAATTCACATATTTCCGATTAGAAAATTTTTTTAGAGTGAATGAAAAATCGCGATTGTTTACTATCACGGAGATTTACTTTGGGATTTGTAAATAAAAATGTCCTAATATGCCCTAATTAATCATCGCCGTATCTTCAAAACGTAATGTATACGAAATTACTATATGAATTTTTTTTTTTTTTTTTAATTCTAATTCGCATATTTCTGATTAGAAATTTCTTTTTAGAGTGAATGAAAAATCGCGATTGTTTACTATCAAATATTTTTCACTGAGATTCACTTTGACTAACGTGGACCATTCCATATAAAGAAGATAGTTACACTATTAATAAAATTTTTATACAGTTTACAATATTTCAATAAAAAACCGCAACTTAGCTAAATTTCGCTTCTCGGACAAAAAAGGAATCCAAGTGATTCAATAGAGATAAAAACAAAGATTTAATAACTTCCAATACATTTAAATTCGCCGCAATAACTTCCAATCCATTTAAAATCGCCGCAATAACTTCCAAACCATTTAAATTCGCCGATCAACATGGGACGTTATCTGACTTTTGTCACACAAGTGCAATTTTCCGGATTATTTTAACTGGATATATATATATCGGAAAATTTCGGAAGGTCTAACTAGCTAATGTCCAATGATCCGATACTTTCCAGCAGAAAGTTCTAATGTTCAATGATCCCGAAAGTTTTTCCAGCAGAAAGTTCTAATGTACAATAATCCGAAAGTTTCCGGCGGGTTCAAATATTTATTCATAAATAATCGTTCTTTCACAAGTACAAGCTACAGGAACCAGTTAGGGAAAGTATCATTTACGAATCATTTAAATTCCAGAATTCTATTCAAATTGAAATGAGATTCGACCGTTTTAATTTCTAGTTATGGTAACTTTAATAATATATCGCTATTTATCTAGGTGGGGTGGGTATAGTAGAGGCTGGAACGGTTTTACTTATACAGAAACGAGTTGAGAATCTGAATATTTTGTTGTTAAGAAATATCTAATCACTGTAGCACTGCTAATAACATCAATTTAAAATACCAGTTTCTAGAATAAAACTGTTCAGCCTCATAAAATAAATATATCAAAAAAGGCAAATTTCTATGAAGATTTTGCAGCCGCAGTTGCCATAAACAATTATAGAAAGACTTTTATTTGATTGGCTAATTTATGTCGATTTATACGTGACGATTAGAGTTAGAACCTGGGTTATTCGGGTGGTAAATGAAATTCTGCAGAGATCTATACCATGTAATCATTAGTTAAAGTAGATTTTGATTTCTGCGACGTTTAAATATAATTTTTGTACTCAACAACTAATTAACACGAATAAATTGTAGACATTTATGAGGTTGAGTAGCTTATCCAAATCAATTATTATAAAACGCACCTATGGTGTTTTGCACCTGTTATATGTTTTTTTTTTTTAATTTTTATATAAAATTTTTAGCACAAATTTTTTTGCATTAAAGTTAGTACTTGCAGTTAGATTTAGGGTTTGGGAAGGGTTTTGGGGGGCATAGAACATTTTTACTTAGAACACCTCACACCGATTAATTAGCCAGTTTTTGAGATAATACATACATAGGTGTAAAACACCATGGGTGCATTTTAGTAATATCCTATTTACATACTTAGATTAACGTGCTAAATTAATGCGACTGATTAAATTAAATAGTAAATATTCATAATTGTGAATACTTATATTAATAAATTCTTTATGCTCATGCACTAAATTAATGCGAATAGAATGAA
>CAJVPZ010002982.1:0-11599 GCA_910592135.1 Racocetra fulgida | reverse complement strand
TGCAATTAAATTTATTGATGCTTATAAGTACAATACCAGGCAACTTTCGAATCACTGATATAACTATCAGTATCCACCGATTTATTTCCGATTAATTTCTCTTACCTATAGCGTCATTTTGTTATATTTTGATCTTCCGATATGAATATCATATCTTGCTATATTTGCCCGATTTATCTTTACTAATATCGGATCCATATCGGGATCCCGATATGGATCTGATATTTCCACGGCTATACATATCCCGATATGTCTTCATTTGACCTGTGCATCTTAAAGAAATTAAATATTGTATGTACTTTTTCTTATTGTTCTCCAAGTGCACATCGTTAATGTTTGATCCCAAGAACGTGTGCACTTATAGAGATTTTACTGCACTTTTTTTTTTTTTTTTAATTACGAAACGCATTTACAAATATTCATTAGTCAGCAGATTACCTTAGATTTATCTTCTGATAAAAAAGCAAATCTGCGTACAGTACGTATCTAAGCCCTGACCTGAATGAGACGTTGGGATGTTAAATGTACTATGTAGATCAAACATATGTATAGTCCCATATAAAAATCAATTAGATAATTTTTTCGTAATGATCTATACGCTAAACTATTTGATCATCGTTAATTTAATATGAGCGGATCTATTTGTCACCGGCAGTTACAAAAACATCAACATTTCAAATCAAAATAGCTCAAAATTATGCCTATGAAATCAACTTCCGTGTCTTAACAAAAAATATTCCTCGCATAATTTTACTATAAAGTATGACCCTTCTAACTTTGAATACCACTATAAATAAAATCCAAATACTGTCACTGCCGGCGACAAATAGATTATTTCAATAAATTAAATAAAAATTTAATAAAAAATTTTTTTTTAAAAAACTCTCTTTTAGTTTAAAATATAGGTCCTCCTGTGCCGTCGAGCAAAATTTTCAAACTAGTTAATATGTAATTTACGAAGGAGATACGACTTGAAGTTTGAAAATCTTATATGAAACGATTATAAAAAATTATCAAATTTGAAATTGTATCTCCTCTATAAATTACATATTAACTGGCTTAAAAACTTTGCTCGATTGCGCAACAGAACCTATATTTAAAACTAAAAGAGAGTTTTTTTATTAATTTTAAGAAATTTCAATAATATTAATAATTTTCGTTAAAATTTATACCATTTTCTATAGATCATCGTTAATGTTACACGAAAAAAAATCATCTATTTGATTTTTATATGATATATTTGATCTACATAGTACATTTAACACCCCAATGAGACGTGATACGTAGTGATGATAATCAAGATTTTAGAATCGGATTTTTCATCTTTTATTTATTTGTCTATTTTTGAGCACCTTAAATTACTTTGCGATAGATAACTTATATCTAAATTAAAAAAAAAAACTATGGTCGGCTTAAGAAAATCTTAACATTTTTACGGATTACGTTTTCGAAAGCTATAACATTCCTTAGATTATCATACTTTTTTTCGATACATATAAAGTAGTGATGTAAACAAAACTATTTGGGACGTCCCAAACCATACGTTTAACATGATTTCGGCAATAGGAAAAAAAACCAGCCGAAATCAATGCTATATTGATTATCACAAGTAGCTAAATAAGACGTTGGCTTTTTTAATTTAATTAAGGTCCCTAATTCATTGTGCCCTGAAATTTTGTGCCCTTAGCAAGTTAATTGACAAATCGTGATTACGTAACAAATCATGTGAAGGAGAATTTTTATGCAGGAGATGTTTATTTTCCACATATGAAAATAAATAAATAAATCAGCCCGTGTGAATTTTTATTGGGAACAAATTTGCAGAGAGAAAAAAAAGTCGAATTTTCACTTAGATCAGACAAAATGTCGATTGAAAAACCAATTCTTTACACATATTACAGGTCATCTTGTGCTTGGAGAGTTCGTACATGTTTGAACTGGAAGGGAATCGACTGTGAATATTGTTACGTTAGCTTATCCACAGGAGAACAGGTATGTTTGATAAATATTATGGATAAAATGTTTTTTCCTACAATAAAACATTTCGTAAATTAATTAAATTAGAAAGAAAAAGAATATTCTGAAATCAATCCTTATAAATCCGTTCCAACTTTAAAAATTGATGGACTTGTATTAACCCAATCAATTCCAATACTTGAATATTTGGAAGAAACTCGGCCAGACAAGACGTTATTACCTAAAGAACCAGGCAAAAGAGCTTTGGTATATTGAATTATTATAACTTTTTATTTTTATTTTTATTATTTTTGTTGTTACTATATTTGAAATGATCAATTGTTCGTTATCTAAAAGGTTAGAATTCTAATTCAAGCAATTGCCGGTGACATTCAACCAATCCAAAATTTAAGAGTTTTAAACCAAGTTGAAAGCTTGGGGGGCGATAAAAATGAATGGGCTAAACATTTTATTACTATTGGTTTTGAAGGTATTTAATTATCATATTTTCATCGCACCATTGTACAAAAAAGTATTGATGAAAATATTTTCTGAATTTTTGCTAAAGGAGTTGAAAAGCAACTTGAAAAAACGTCTGGTAAATATTGTGTTGGCGATGAAGTTACCTTGGCAGACGTTTGTCTTTTACCACAGGTTTATAATGCTACCATGAGGTTTGGAATCTTCGTAATGTTTTGTTTAAGATATAATTTGAGGTGTTAAATTAATTGATTGATATATTCATTCAAAGATTTGGAGTTGATATGAAAAAATTCCCTCGAATTCAATCAATTGCTGACAATTTGTACAAATTGGATGCATTTAAAAATGCTCAACCGGATAAACAAGGCGATTGTCCCGTTTCTATGGTATAACTTCGTTACTATAATAGAAGGTGTTACTGTATATTTTAACTTCTACTTGAATTTTGTATGATTACATTCCATTTTCCAAGTTCATTTAAAGATTATGTAAAGAAATCTTGGATTTTAATCAGGAAAGAATTAAGCTTGATTTTAAAAAAATAATATTCGCTTTGATGAATATTATCTAAATGTTTCAGCGATGTCACCAAATCTATTGATGAAACTACTATAATTGATTAAAAAATACCACACCTTTATGATTTACAATATATTTGGTATCTCTTGCAGTATAGGTGACACCCATACTAAATTGATTAATAATACCTTTTATTAATGGTTCATCTATACTGCTATATTGTTTCTAAATTGACTTTGTATGGTTTTCTCGAATTTCATCAGAATCGAGCAGCAACAGATGCATATAATTTTTGAGATTAATATTATATACAAAGAACTTAAGGAAGTGACAAAAAAGAAATTGAAACTGACCTAATTGATAGAACGTATAAAAGCTTTAAGTCATACGTAGTTAAATAGATGCGAAGAAAATTGATAATCAAAAACTGAATCATGTTAAAAATTTTTTTTTGAAATGTAAAAATCTTGTTCTGCACTTAATGGAATACGCAAATTTTAATTTTCACCTAGATCTTCACTTATTTCGTAAGATTTTATTAGTCATCTCTTATGTAAGACAATATTTCACATACCGTATTTACGCGAAATAACGCCCCTGCGCGTAAATACGGTATTACCCGCCTGAGAACCAAGATATGTCTTAAACTTATTCAATAATACCGATTGAATTGTCAAAATCTCCATGATCTCAACTGATTTGAAAGCGTCTTCTTTAAAAATCATCGAGTTTATTGAGTTTTTATCGATAATTATCTTTTGCAAGTTCTACTTACAAAAGATTACACAAAAATAATTTGGTACAAAAAGCTATGGGAACGACTTTTTTTTTAAAAAAAAAAGAAAAAAAAAGTTTGGTGCAGGCATAGAGAGATTAAGATATATAGTTTGTGAAAAAGAAAATTTCTAAATCTATTTTTAAATTTTATGCTCGGAAAAATTCTAACCCTAGTTTTAAATTTTATGCAAAATTAATTAATTGGTTCTCGTAACCCGGCCGGGTCAAATTTTGAAAATTTTACAAAAAAATTTTTATGTTTTAATAACCAGTAAGCCTTTAATTTTTTTAATGAATTGTTAGACCATGCACAATTAGTTAATTGGTTTTCATAACCCGGCCGGGTCAAAATTTGAAATTTTGGAAAAAAAATTTTTCAGATGACAGAAATATCCTCTGCTTCATTCGGTAATTACCTAGCTCTCCGGAAATTACATCGCTGTCTTCGGACTGAAGGTCCGGAGACAGCGATATAGTTTCCGAGAAGTTAGGTAATTTACCGAATGAAGCAGGGGATATTTCGGTCATCTGAAAATTCTTCAAGTGTCCCAGAAATAATGATAATAGCTGTAAAAAAAATTTACAAAATTTTTTATATATGAAATTCTTAAAAAAAAGTCGGCTGTTTAAAAGTTTCACGTTATGAAAATCAAGATATTAAATTTGTATGGCCTTATATATAAAATTAAAAAATAATATAATAATAATAAAAATGTTACGAAAGAACCAATAAATTAAATTTGTGTGGCCTAACTTCTAGCCTTTGCCTTATACCGTCAATGATACATCCATCGCCCACCCCGCTTATAAAAATATAATAAGGGATGACTCCCTTAAAAAAATTGCTCCCCGACCCCCCGAAGGGTGTCGTGGAGACAGATTATTGGTATAGTTTGCAATTAGCAATAATCTGGCCTCGGATAAATCCTCACTGGCGCAGATAATGCCCGTGCACAAAGATGGGGATCTATTTTTCCACTGTTGGAGCCTATTTATAAGAAATGTGAATGATATGCACAAATGTGGGATTGATTATTCCAATGACGTATTACATATCAAATTAGTAGTATGTACTAGTCATGTGAGTAACGCTATGCATTAAATTTTTCAACTTACGGAATTCACTTTCAGATATTATTACTCTTAAAAAAACAATTAAATATTACAATCGGAAATTGTATCCCAATTGAATCCCGTAAGTTGAAACTTTCCGAACACATAAAATGTGATCATAAACCAATGATGTTAATTTTGATTCCTAAAATATACATAATTTCTTTGCGTTTGTCTTTTCTTGAATTTGCGTGTTACACGTTAACTTGGATTAGCTATACAATGGCGTAATCGATTTTCCTACCACGTGATGATCCGACCAAAATTAGCCAATGAAAATCCAATGTAAGAAACGTTCACTTTAGAGTTTGGAACTGGTTTTATTTTTCATTTACACAAACCGATTAAAACCGGGTTTAACATATGAAAAATAAAACCGTTTCCAAGCTCAAGTTCATTTCTAAAATTCGGAAAATTCGGAAACTGGTCTAATTATTCACTTTTCATGTTCAAATAAAAAAATTTTTTTTTATGCAATTTTAGTCAATTTCAGTGTAGTATGGTTGTTTCTTAACCTTATTCTAAGCCAGTTTTAACGTAGATTAAATTTTTTTCCAAGGTGTTACGTTCGAAAATTCAATTTTTTCCAAAGGCGTTCGAAAATCAACTTTTTTTCCAAGGTGTTGCGTTTGAACAATCTATTTCTTTCAAAGGTGTTACGTTCGAACAATCAATTGTTTTCCAAGGTGTTCGAAAAATCAACTTTTTTCTAAGGTGTAGCGTTCGAAAAATCAATTTTTTTTTCCAAGGTGTTATGTTCGAACAATCAATTTTTTCCCCAGATGTTATATTCGAACAATCAAAAGTGTTATATTCGAAAGTTTTTTATATAGCAAATTGTATAGTATAAATTAAGCAAATATTACGTAGTCATTAATACCAGATTGTCACACTTAAAGCATTTTTTAATGAAATTTGTTTATTAATACGTATCTACATTCATGTTGTAAATATATACATTTCAGGCAATTGTCTTTGCTCGACAAATTTTACAATAAAAGAATAAAATAAATTACATATTTGCAAAAATGGGTTGATTTATCCTTTCAAGTATTTTGTTGCTTTATGATTACGTGTTAAAAGTTTTCATTTTCTTTTCGATGATTAGGTTCCGCGAGTTTCGTATAAATTTCCGTGCAGTGATTGAATTACGTGCTTAATCCAATCGGTTCAACGGTCATCATCTCAATTGATTAATTAGTATATATCATAGATAACAAGCAAATCTGTCAAGCAATCAAGTACGAGAATGCCGATAATTGTATAAAAGAAATTTTGTATTTTTAGTGTGAGTAAAAAAAATAATTTACAGATTGTATATTTTCAAATCATTAAAATTATAATGATAAAAATATCTAAAAAATATTATATATTCTATATCTAATTATTATTAAGGCTTTTCAAGAAAAAATTTCTTTTAAGAGCATTTCTTAATGCTTTCTCTACTTCGGAACCAAATTGATTAAAATCAAAATTCAAAAATATTAAAGAGGTATTTTTTCCAAGAGCATCTAATAATGCCAGTCCTCCTTCGGCACCAATTTGATTATCATAAAGAACCAAGGAAGTTAGAGAAGTATTTCTATAAAGTGCTTCAGCTAATATTCTTCCACCTCTATGACCAAGTTGATTATTACTAAGGTTTAAAAAAGTCAAAATAAAGTTTTTGTGAAGTGAATCAGCTAACGCCTTTCCACCTTCAAAACCGAGTTGATTATTGCTAAGATTTAAGAAAGTTAAAGTGGTGTTATTGCAAAGAACTTCAGCTAATGCTTTTCCACCTTCAACTCCAAGTTGATTGTTACCAAGTTTTAAGCAAGCTAAAATAGTATTTTTATAAAGGGCGTCCGCTAATGCTTTACCACCTATTGGACCCAAATGATTACCACTAAGATTCAAAGATGTTAAAGTAGAATTTTTACAAAGTGCATCAGCTAGAGCAATTCCACCCTCAGAACCAAGTTGATTATAACTAAGATCTAAATGAGTTAGGGAAGTATTTTTACCAAGAGCTTCTGCAAGTACTTTTCCTTCTTCAAAACCAAGCATGCAATATTGAATACTTAATGAAGTTAAAGCAGTATTTCCTGCAAGAACTTTAGCTAATGCGTTAATACCACATAAACTAGGATTACTATTATAAAGAATGAGTGTGGTAATCTTAGTGCTTCGATAAAGAAAATCAGTAATCAACTTTATTATATTATCACAAAGAATATTATTTAAAAGTCCATAAATAGCCAAATCTTTAAGTTTCTTACTTGTTCTTAAAAACATAGCAATTAAAGAATATTTAATTGCATATTCTTTAGAATAATAAGTTAAATTAGATAAATTATAAGTTCCATGACCTTCGTAATTAAGCCAATTTATAATTCCACAGTTCAAATTATCGTCAATTAAAGTAACATAAGATGTATACTCAAATAACGGTTTGGATCTTGGAAAAGTAATTCTAAATTGTATTAATGGTGCTTTTTCTTCTGCATTTAATGCTAAAAGACATACGTTTATAAGTCTTCTATCTTTAAAATAGGTTGAAGGTTTGCTCCATAATATTGGTACGGCATTTCTACACCATTGACGACTTACGAGAAGGCATGAAAATAAATTTTTATGATAAAGGTTATTAAATATTTCAACAAGACATTCGTTTGGTAATGTAAACATTTTAATAATGTTAAAATATTTTAATTTGAATTTAAAAATTTAAAAGCTTTTTACTTCGAATTTAAAAATGTTAAAAAGATTTTTTTAATTCGAATTTAAAAATGTTAAAAAAGATTTGTTTAATTCGAATTTAAAAATATTAAAAAGATTTTTTTAATTCGAATTTAAAAATGTTAAATGATTTTAATTTAAATTTAAAAATGTCAGGAGATTTTAAAATGTTAGGAGATTTTAATTTGAAATTTTTTTTCCTCAAAAAAATATAATAAATTTTTGTGAAGCAGGCTTAGTGGTGTACCCCTTAGACTAGTCACTAATAGAATTACGTACGTACGTACATGCATTCAATCGTGTCAGATGTTCTCTCTGCAAACCGTTACACCGGCTATTTTTTATTCTTGTTTTTGTACTAGTTTACAACAAGGATTACCGTTTATCGTTATACATAATGTACGCGTGATTTCCTTGTATCGGTATAATAAAATACGTACGTACGTACGTACGTACGTTCGTATTCATTAGCGTTATTTCTTTTATTCAGTATTCTCTAAAATAATTGTTTTACTTAACGTTATTTCCTTTTATATTTTCTAAAAAAATGTTTTCACTCTGTTAATCCAAATTCGAATCTCATACAATAAAATTCGAATTTGGGACAAGTATGACCTCATTAATAAAATCGATTACGTATTGATCATTTTATAGTATGGCACCTTATACTATACTTGATCCCAAATTTGGATTAGTATGAAGCAATTAAATTATAACTTAACCTATCGCTATGATACAGTATCAACCCCCCTTTTATGGTGTTTATCGTTATGGTGGGATAACTTTTTTTTGTATTGCCGGATTTATGACATAATTATGCTTACATGTATTTACTTTAAAACTTTTTCTCGTCGATCTTGTTACTATAGTTGTACAGTAATTTGCAGTCAAATAACAATAAACCAATAATAACTCATGATATTGAATTCAATGCACTTAATTTTGATACGTACGTACGTACGTACGTACCAATTTCTGACATTTATATCGAGAACTAGGATTCAGCAAACAGAAGATTTGTATTGTAAGGTCCTTAGGAATTTTGGTACTGTACTTGATCAATAGTTTAATTATGTCGAAGGCTTTGGGTTTTGTAGTAATGTGAAACCTTATTGAAGATGATTGTGGTTCAAAAGCAAAGCAACGCTCAACTTATTCGTTAGCAGTTGAAAGCTCTGTTAATATTTTCCATCGTTTTGACTTGCCGAAACAAAAAAATGCAAAAAATTAAAATTTGGTATAACTTTGCTAAAAAAAAATTTATAATTTTTTTTCTTTTAGGTTGACCTTTTTCTTTTTTAAAACTTCGAATTACTTTTCGGTTTTGATTAAAGATACTGATGGAATTAGATTAGAGTGGTGAAATAATTTCACACTACTTGTGAAATGGTGTCGAATTGGTGACATTAATTCATCAGCATCTCTGATCTCTGGTTTCGATAAAACTAACAACTTTAAGTTTGTTATTAAATGGCAATGCAAAGACAAACGGTTGTAACAATATATATTTTAATGACATTTCGTAAAAACAATTTTAGATAAAATTTTGTCAAACCGAATGATTTCATTTATTTAAAAGGTACAAATTTATATTCATATTTATATAAATATTTAAGAGGAAAAAAACCTACCGCTACGAAAGGAAAAAAATCTTAATATTTATAAAAATATAAACAAATAAAATATAAAAATCTATTTGCATAAAAAAGAAAGAAAAAAATTTTTTGCTTTCACTTATTCATCAGATTCATCGTCGTCATCTCCCATTTCACCGTCACTTAAAGGTAATCCTGTTATACTTTTGATTGATTCGTCAAGCATTTTGCTTTTCCTAATCATTCTTTTACATTCTTCATCTTCTAATACTTCATCAGTTTTTCTATAATTATAAATTGTGTAATCTTTTCCCGGATTCAATGAATAAATTTTATTTTTCCGAGTACATTTTTTATTCTCAGGATTATAATATATATTATACTTATATGGATGTGTAACCAAAAACCAATTAGCGCCATATACAACTGGATCTTTAGCTATATTGTTTTTAAAAGTTACGTCTACACAAGTTATTCCATCAGGAATTGGAATTTCTTCTTCTTTATCTTTCTTTAAAAAAAATATTCGTGCAAGATTTTCTTCGGTTGGAAGTGTTTCAACTTTAATCCTAAATGGCAGATCTTTGAATTTTTGAATATTATAATCATTTTTTAAATCGCCTTCTTTATCGCGTTTTCCTACATTTATACGTCCTGCTCGATTATACATTTCGATAAATCTAATTTAAAATTAATTGTTTAGTTATTTTGTTAAAATTATTGATATATTAAAAAAAAACATATTTACTCATTCAAAAAATTGTATTTTTTTTTTGTTATGTAATGATCGAAAATTTAATAGTCATTTTAAAACATTAATACGTATATTAAACGGAATTTCAAAGCATAAGTTTAAAAAATTAGAATATTTAATAAATTGATAAATCGTGTTTTATAATTTGGAATACTCAATAATAAATCATTATATCGTGTTAAAGTCAAAGAAATTTTAATTTCAGGGGTTCAATTTAAGTAGACGCAATAATTCCAAGCAATTGTCAACATAAGCACGACAGTTACACTATCGCTATGCCCTCATTAAATACATAATTTGATAACGGAATTTGATATCCGATGCATTAAGTATGGTGTAACAACTTCAGTTTTTGAATAGTTCATTATTTTACCAATATGGTCTTCTGTTATTAGTTTTCAACTAAACATGTTGTACAAACTTAAAAAGTGCAAATTAAAAAATTCATAACAAATTTTAATTGTCTGTATTAGCAATTTAAATTAACAGTATTATTGAATTTGTTTATAATTATAAAATTCAATCTCAAATTTAATTGAAAAAAAATATTTAATAAAAATGAAGGCATATTCAAATTTTAAAATTCTAATAAACTTGGCGAAAACCTTCCTTCAATAAATAATATATATTTTATTTACACAGATTGAATTATTTAAGTTAATATTTATTAGAAATGATATTTACTTGACTATATCTTAGTTAAAAGTAAATTAGTTTATTTAGATTATTTAAATTATAATATTTTACAAAAATTTTTTAAAAAAGTGTTTTTTAATGATTTTTATTTATACTAATGCATACACATATACAGTAGTTATCCAAAATTAATACAATAATAGTAAAATCAATAAAAATATAGAATTCAATATAATCTGCAAATTGTATGCAGAACACAACACTTTTTATATAGCAAAACAAAGCAAACATTAAAATTTTATTATATTTTAAAATTTTATTTATAAAATCATCTTCGGGATTTTAAAAAAAATTTTTTAAAATATTGCTATAAATATATTTTATTTTCATTTAAAATTAAATAATTTTTGTTAAAAAAAATTAATTTTTTTTAATTTTTATAGTGAGATTATGCCTTTAACTTTATTGAAATTCAATTGAGTTTTTTTATAAGATTAATATACAAAAAGAAATTATATTTAAAGGATGTTAAGACTTTTTAATTTATCTATTAAATAAAACAAAATGGCTACTTGCTACTACTTGTAATTATCACCAATGATTTGTATTTTGTATAATCATCTAAGTGTAATAATTTAATTTTTTATTTATAAACTAATTTAAGACTAGCTACTATTCGTTATAAAAGAGAAAAAAGGAAGCCTAATAATGTGCTTTCTAAATTTAGATCAATATTTTTTTAAAAAATTAAAAATTAAATAAATAAAATGAATAAAAATAAATAATTTTTGATTTTATAAAATACTATATATACAAAATCTATCTTTACTCTTTTTTGTTTTTGTTTTATTAAGATAGACTTACCTCAAATTTTTATTACTTGTATATACTTTTAGTATATATTATTATGCATGATTATCAGTCAGCCATGATGTTGTGCAAATCATTTTTAATATGGTGTCAAATGATTGACGCACCTAAATTTTATATGTAATAAACTAATTTACTTTTAACTAAGATATAGTCAAGTAAATATCATTTCTAA